>VMRN01000010.1:9116616-9154799 GCA_010277015.1 Poeciliopsis turrubarensis | reverse complement strand
CTTTCTTTCTTTCTTTCTTTCTTTCTTTCTTTCTTTCTTTCTTTCTTTCTTTGCAGGACTCAAATTCTTGCAGGAGTGCCTCAAAGTTGTTTTAAGTGGCGTTTCTGTGTTCTGGGTTGGATGGGTGTTTTGACCGCAGTCTGCTTCTGCTTTCTTCTTGAGACATTTTCTCCATAATGTTGGTCGGGTGGCTTCATCTAAGAGCTTCATTATCTGTGTTAGCAGTTCCCCAGATCAGAACTGGAGCGACATGTACATAGGACTGAATTCAAACGATTTATTTATTTATTTTTTTTTTGTAAAGTGCCTTAAGGCAACATTTGTTGTGAATCTGCTCTGTATAAATAAACCGAACTGAACTGAATCAAAGTAAGTCTTGGGGGACTGCGGGTTGGTTGAGCCTCATTTACATCAGCGTTTTGTTGCCTTTGTTGCTTTGGTCGATGTTTTCACTGTTTTGAATGATCAAAAAGGTTGCCAAATAGTCAGGTCAAATCTGAGTTCCATCGCCGCCAGATTTTTCTTGAGACGTTTGCTGTGCAGCCCTTTGAGGAGAAGGGAGGCGTCTTAAACAGCCGTTAGCTCGTGGATCCAAAAAATACAAACCTGAACTCTCACAATTCAGAGGACTCCAACGCTGCAGAAACACCACAGCTCACTGTAACGACTGGCGTCGAAAATGTCATCATGCAAACGTGAGTGTTCAGTTGCCCATCCCTGATTGGCTGGAAGAAAACGACGGGGACGTCATATTGGTGGTTAGTGTTCGGATCGTCTTTTGTCTTATTTCAAGTGTGATAAGACGTTTGCACTAGAAGTTAGACCAAAATTACACGGCAAGATTTTGCACTCTGGTCATAAAATAACGAGCACAGCAGTAAAAGGCAGAAATGTTCGAAAGCAGGGAGCAACGATAAGAGCTGCTCCTCTGCAAAGACCAGGATCTTTGCAGGATCTTTGCAGTGGACTCGGCCAAATCCGAGTCCACTTACGATAGTACAAGTCACGACCGTCCAGTATGGTGTAGATTCCTGGTAGCGATGACTTGATGTCACACTCTTTGCACCGAGTTAACCGCAACAATGGGACGGCGTTCTTATGTTTATCCACCTCTGTCTCTTCTTTTCTTTTTTTCCCCCCCATTAAATTTCAAATGCGAGTTGAGGAAGTTAATAAATGAGAGGAGAAGATAAACACTGCCAAGGAAAATGCAAGCCGGCGTTTCAGGAATCAGGATCATCTTTGAAATCTCACACCGCTTATGTCAACTTGCTTTATATGATTCTGCTGCTGCACTTTGGCCATTATATCATTTGTGGGCAACAGTTTTTAAATGTTTTTTCACCAAGAGAATTACTTTATATGTATATATGTCTTGAAACGTTTTTTTAAAATAGTGATGTTCCATTTTTTTTATTTCTTTAAATCTTTATGTTACCAGAAGACGCCTCAGCATGCAGCAGATGGACATGAGACATGAAAGGAAGAGAACAAACTGCAAAGAGCTGCAGATGAGCTCCATCAACAACGCTCGCCTTCACATCCCGCCCAAAACAATTCATCCACAGAAAACCTTTTTCCAGAGAGCAAACAGCTTTTTTTTTTTTTCATCTCTTTCAGCTTGGCTCTATGGAATTATCATTATCATTATCCAACATGTTGCAACCACGACTTATTCTAACCAACCAACAACAAATCCTTCTTTCTTTTTCAGTCGTCGCTAATTAGCCGGGTTCTGATTTATTGGAGGCGACGATTCAGGTGCGCACTGTCATACGTGTGATTTATGCGTGCCTTGATGACAGTCTTCATAATCGACCTCCCACCCCTTTCCCCCCCCCCACTTTTCATCTTCGTTCTTCGGAGTCAACGTCATTGTTGGCAAATGAGATTACAATCTGAATGTGGCTGTCAAAGTAGATATAATAATAACATTTATCAAGCGGCTTCAGCAATAAATATTCAGCCTGCTGACAAAATACTGTTCTCAGTGGAGAGCCGGCCGTCACAGTTTCCAGAGCCGCTGTGCCGTTTGGACTCCACCTCACGACGCTGGAAGTTCCTTATCTAAATGATCGAACGTAAAACTTCAAACCAAATTCCTCAGAGAGCTAATTCAGTGTGATTGCTGCTCCAGGCATTTGGTGGTGTGTGTGATTCACGGAAAGAGACAGCTGCAGCGATAAGAGCCGGCTCCGGTGTGGCACCTGGCAAACCTCTTCACCGTAACGCAGGTGCTCACAGGTGCACTGGCACCGACAAAACACCCCGAACCTCCGGCAGACACCATGAGACACATCAGTTCAATTCCCCAATCGCTTGACACGTCGGCAATAAGTCGGGATCTCTGCTTCTTCTTCTGTCTGCTTCGTCTCCTGCTGAAGCAAATGAAGCGCCACTCTGGAACGAAGAATTTGATGTCAAATTCTTTAAAAAAAAAATAAAAAATGGTGGTGCAATTAAACAAATGTATCATTAGGCATTCCATGCAGTGGAAAGCTTCATGGAGCAGAACTTTCCAAGCCAAAGGCAAAAATCTATAATTAGATTTCTGGTGGTGTCTCATCTTAGGCAGTGTGCCGATGCCAAATACCATCCTGCCACTTCATTAAGATCGAGATCATGTTTAAACGGCAAAACAGCTCACTGCACTCATCAGTGACACACAGTCTTCTCCAGAACTCGCTCGTCATGATGCTCAGGTCACTCGTGGCTGCGTCAAGCACGGCGTTATTCCTCTGCAGCAGCTGATCCTTGAGCATCGTGAGTCTTCTCCTCCCCCTGTTGTTTCTGATCGATTAGGACCACGATCAGTGGGCCGGTTGTTTAGCTGACGCTAACACTGTAAAGTGACACATTTGCCCGGCGCTCAATGTGCGATCGGTTGAGACACATTGAGCGGCAACATTTAAAATCCAAGGTCATAGAGGGTTCCGTGCAACTTGCTCAATCATTGTAGATCGCTTGCAAGATGCCTGCTTTCTGTTCATGCAATCTTTATTTTTCCCCATGCTAATTAGCACTGGTGAGGTGGAGGGTGTGCAATGTGTGCAACGAGCCTTTTCGACGCTATGAAGCTTACCGGAAATTCCCTGTGCTGTAAACAACCGTCCTTCTCTGCGAATGGAAAAGTCCCGACACGCTGAATTAAATATTCCGCAGTGTTGCCAACAAGGTTTGAACCGCTGCGAAAACTACCAGCAGACTTCAATTCTCAAACAGCAGAAAATCAACGTCATCGTTCACAACGCCTCCTTCTGCTCGCTGATTGACCCCGTGGAAATTCAAGGGAACGGGAGAAAGCCCAGATCGAGCTGGCGAAGTGAGCTTCGACTCAAACAGAACAGGGCGGGAAGGCGACCGCCGGGCCAGAACTCACCCAGGATCCCTGACAGAAAGCTGCCATTTCAAGAAATCCAGAAGAAGTCCTGTTTGCAGCCTCCCACACGCCACAGCAGCAGCTCTAATCTCATAAAAAAATATAACTTTTAAACCGTACGGTTTAAGACTGACACCCCGCATCAGACAAACATGGCGTCTTTCATATGTACGCACAGTTTGTGTTCTTTCTGTTCTGGCTGTAACGACCCGGCGCTGCGGGAGGCCGTCAGACAATCCTGCGGCGCTCGCAACGAAGCTTTGTATTAGTCCAACCCAAGCTTTCCGGCCAGCTGCTTTTTCAAAATGTCATTCTACCAAGTCAAAGTTTAGCTGAGGAATGTTTTGGGTCAAATATTCTGTGTGCTAAGTCCTATTCTATCACTCTGATTGAAATCCTCTTGGACGTCATCCCTTAGCAGTGGTAAAAAGCCCTCTCCCCACCTTCCCTTTTTTTCTTTTGTTTTTGTTACTTCCACTGAACACACAGCATCCGAATTGTATCTGGCTTTTGAGAGGGGAGGTGGGGGGGGCGACTGTTTCACAAAAAGGCTGCCCGGCCTCTTGGTGAAGCGAGGAGCATTTTTCGAGGGGCGGACTGCGGTTGTTGTAGCAACGCTGCCGAGGAGTGAATGGAGCAGATGTCAGGGTAATCCATCAGCTGGCAGCTACACACTCCCACTGTTTGCTGAAGAGCAAGCCCGCATTGACGGCCTCGATCCGGCACCACCACCCCGAGCCAAACGCGGTCTGCCCTCACATAAAAAAAATAAAATTAAAACAAATGGAGCTTGAAATATGGGAACTAAGCAGTAGGTGTTAACTTCGGGACATTTATTAAACACAGCATAGGATGGATAAAGTTATGATTACTTCACTGATGAGACCATTTTCCCCATCAGACAAATAATCTGCCAATGAAACTAGAACTTAAAACGGTCTTTTATATCTTGCTAAAAAATTTCTTCTGAGTTAGTTTTGCCTTATTTAAATGGTACTGATATATCGGCACTCGAAACTAGAACAAAGTTACCCGGTAAGATTTTGTGTTTTTGCAGTGCACTCTCCCCTTCAAGAGACGCCACCAGAGGCTATAAAATAATCCGTAAAAATCTCACTGATTGCCCTTCTGTACCAAACGTTTAGGAGAAACCAGGTGGGACTGAAACGGCTAGCTTATGAAAAAGAGGAGGACGCTTCCAACTGTGCAAACCTCACTGAGAGAAGAGACATCTGGTAAGATGAGACAGGAAACACATTGATTTTTTTGCTGTTGTTACTCCATTATTTCACTACTGGAGTAATTGATTGATTATTCTGACGATTAACCAACTAAAATATTTGTTCGAATAAAATATTATCAAACACTGCCATAGAAACGGTGTTAATGTTGGCCCAAATTTTTTGATGTGCATCGCTAACAATCCCTTTAATGTAAATCTGAAATTATATAAAAATTAATGGTAAAAATAGTAAAGCAGCAGGTTGATAAAGCCACTTTTAAACAGATGTTTTCTCCAGTCTTTAGTTTCCTTTTTCATTTTCAGTCATGTTAACCTACTGGGTGAATATGGCCATTTATAGCTTTTGTTTCCATGTGAACGATGACAGCGCCTTCGTCACATTTAGAAAAGCTGTGTGCCCGCCACACCATTTAGTGGGAAGGGGTGGGGCAGGAAATTTATTTTCCGTTTTGTCCGACTCCATAGAGCTAAGTATCGTCTACGAAGCTGCTGTGTTCCGTCTAGCTGCATGAGTCTCCGCTCCACCTGTATGCATACACCCGCCGCGCTCTTCATTTCTTCCAAATCGGCAAGTAGGCAGAAGTTCTGGGAGAAAGATCGTTGTACTCCAGTCAATTTAAGGATGCCTGTCAGTCTCCCAAAAAGCAATTAAAACCTGGAAATGTCTGATCATCCTATTTTGTGCTAATAGCACTTAGCATTTGTCAACAACTCATTGGTGGAGGTGAGAGTGTTGTACGACACAAATACATTTCGTACTAAATGGCAATATATAATTTGATGATAATTTTCCTTGAGGAATCTTAATAGTCGAGGTACTCTAGTCATTTGAGGAATTGTTACCTACTTTCTTAGACACCATAATGGTTTCTAAAGATGCTTGAAGGTGCCACATTCATCTGTTCAAAAAATTATATGCAATTATTTAAACATCACGTGAATGTCCAACCATCATAATGCTCAGGAAGGAGACAGGTTCTGTGTCCCAGAGATAAAAGTCTTTTGGTCCAAAACCCAAAAGGTTTGACTTAAGCCATATAGTTTAAATGATCAAATGTATGTAAACTTTTAAAATCATGGAATTACAAAAACATCTCTAAAAATGTCCTAAGTTTTCTGGCATGTAGGAAATCGAAGTATTTTTTCTATTTGCTTTGACCGACCTAAAACAAGAGAGGTAGGGGTCAGATTCAAATTCACACAGTGAGGATAAAACCTGTTTGTGTCGTTGTATGCTGGTTTAAGCTAGGCTAGGCTGTAATTGATAAACCAGCTAAAGCTAGCATAAAAAGGGCCTGAATTTATCTCACATCCAATTTCAAATTTTAGCGGTAAACGGAAAGCATCATAAGTGAACGCCAGTGTTTCTTTGTCCACTTTTGATGAAACACCACTCACACACTGCGCTCGCATTTTTAATGGCAGCTGTTCGAAGCTACGCTCTTAGCTGTTTGAGTTCATTAGCGAACAGCTAGTACACAGACATACAAAAAAAGAAAAAAATACAAATATATAAAGACAATCTATATAAATATAATTTCTTAAAAAATATATTATGTCAACCAAATTTATAGAATGCTTGTTTCCTACACACTGCTAGCTTGAAGAGTCAACATGGCAAACACCATAACTTAAAACAGAACAACACGCCTAGCAGCACATTTACAGGAGAAAAAAAACAACAACAAACAATCTCAGGAAAGACTTTGCAGTAGCTACACACATTGATCCACAGCTCGTAGCACAACATTTTCACAATCATGGTTCAACTGGGGTTGGAGCGAGTAATGATGTTGATACATGTTGGTGAAAACACGGAAGTGATGCGAGATTCTCACCGGAACATAATCTGAAGTTGATATTTATTGGTGCTTATGGCACAGAAACCTGATGCTTCCTTGTTCTGCTCTTTGTAGGCCAATACTGGAAGAATAGCCTGCTGATGTCAGTGAGTTAAATAGTCATGCTATATGCTGATAGCTCTGGTTTAGCTAGCTAATTTAGCTAAAACATTTAGCGAGCTACTTTTAGGCAGCTAAGCTAGAGCCAGTAGCTAAGCTAACAACTGCGGCACAACCACAAATGTGTAGTACTGCAGCTGCTAATCTTGTGCTAATTAGCTCTAGATTTAAAACTAGAGCCATCAGCTCATAGCATGACTATTCAACTAGCTAATATCAGCTGGTTATCTTTCCAGGATTGCGCTACAAAGAGCAGAACAAAGAAGCTAATTAACTAGTTATGTAGTCAAGCAACAAGCTGATTGCTCTAGTTTTAAATCGGTGTTGCCTTATCAGTAATGTGTGGTGCTCCTTTAATTTCTACCCAGTAGCGATTACTTCTGCTCCATTAAACTATGTAATACTGCAGTCACTTCCTCTTGCATCTCGCTAAAAAGACTCGAAACCTATTCCAAACGACAATTTAGCAGATTTGAGCCCATGACTTAAAAACGCCTCTCTGTACATCTTGATCTTGGTTTAGTGGGGGTGAAATTAACTACGATCGGATTGACCTGAACCATCTCAGCAGGTTGGACGAGTTCAGCAACCTTTTCCTATTGATCTCAGCGAGCAGTTCAACAGGCTCTAAAAAAAAACTGGTGGCAGTTTTGACCTATTTACTCCACAGAAAAAATATTATTTTCTAAAACTGATTATCAGCCCAACCATCAACCTGACCTCTGTGTTTCTATATGGATGAAAACATTTTTAGAGACGGAGCTGAGTGAACATGGATGTTTTTGATACCAACAACCTGTTTGAGAAAAAAAACATTCCTGTGTGGAAAGAGTGAAAGTCCCATTAGACAGCAGATTTTCAGTTGGCAATTCATGAATGTGCGTAATATTTTACTATTTTCCACAGTCATGATGCTTTGCCGCCCTCTCCATCACTTGCATTTCCTCACATTTTCACCAAGTTAGGAGCAGATACAGCTCTGGAAAAAAAAATAAGAGACCACTTAAAATGATCCGTTTCTCTGACTTGACTTTTTATAGGTATATGTCTGAGTAAAATGAACATTGTTCTTTTATTCTATGAACTACTGACAACACGTCTGAAACTCCAAGCAAAGATTTTGTATTTATTTGCACAAAATGAGAAATGGCCAAAATAACAAGAGATGCAGCGCTTCCAGAACCTCAAAATACTGCAAAGGAAACAAGTTTTGTATTCAGTTAGAAACAACAGTACTAATATTTTAACTCAGGAAGAGTTCAGAAGTCAATATTTGGTGGAATAACCAGGAGGTTTTCAGTCAGAGTCAGTGCAGTGGACTCTTCATTTTTTTTCAGGAGCTGCATGTGTATTTTGGAAAATTGCATGTTGGTGGTTCTTATCCTGAGATAAATCAAAAGCCACGGGATAAGTTACCTTCTCACGGGTTTAATAATTGATTGTGAAGATGTGGGCATGTAGATAAAACATCGCTGCTGCCAGTTTTCTGGTAAGTGTTAGTCCAGTAAGCAGAAAACGATACCGTCATAAAGACACGGTCAGTAGTTCTTACTGTAGGCTACGGCATCGCTCAAGTTAACCTACACGGGATTCATTTCACTTTTAAGCCCCAGTGTTTAAGTTACCACACATAAAATGAAAAAGTTGCAAAAAATTTTGCTTTTAAGTGCAGATATTATTTTTAAACATCCGCGCCGTCTGCTTTGAGATGTGGCGGCGAGAGTATTCAGTGCAGAAACACTAAATCTCACCGACTATGTTTGTCCAGCTTCTACTGCAAATGTCTGAGTACATTTGAAATAAGGCAAAAATAACTCTTAGTTTTCGGAAGACATAAGAGCCTGTTTAAGTAAATAATTATTTAGTATTTTTGAAAAAGTGTAAGTTTCACTTATAACATGGGAAAAATCTCTTATTAGTTCAATCATCTGCCAGTGGAAATGGAATATTTTTTAGGAATTTGAAGAAATTATTGACTCAAATCAAGCCGCAAAATTACTTGAAAATCAGTTTTGTCTTATTTCAAGTTTAGGAACATAATTGCAGAATAAAGTGGACAAAAATGAGCTGGTAGGATTTGTGTGCTTTTGCAGTGTTCTCAATGTGATCAGTAGTTTTCTAAGTCAATAAATTACTATTCTACAAAATGAAAAGCAAATAACATTTGACATTAGTCCCACTGCACCTGTAGATATATATGGACTTCCAAAAAAGAAAGAAAGAAAGAAAAAAAAGTCCACAATACGATGAAACTCTGAACTTGAAAGATTAATGGAGCAATTATGGACCTACGAGCTGAATCCAATGACCACTGGCATCATCATAATCATAAATGCTGCAATGTGATTTTGTAAAGAAAAGTCACACATACCCAACCATGTACACACACACACACACACACACACACATACACACACACACACACACGCACACAGCATAGTCCAGGTGTGTGCCCTAATAAATATTCCTATTTACAGGTGTACACCTCTGTCCTCTCGCTGCAGGTGTTGCACTTGACGTAGCAGCACCACAGGAACTTGCAGTTGCACTGCCAAACGTGAGAGTACTGGTGAGTGTTGTATCCACGGCCGCAGCACATCAGGTCACAGCTGTTGGGCTGCAGAGCGGTTTTATTGCACAGGCGCCCCTGTGTTCCCATGCTGCCGGTGAGCTGGTCGGCCTCGCAGTAGTTGGGCGACCTTTCGATGTAGACCAGCTCCGTGTCTTTCGGCTTGTGGTAGGAGTGGGGTTTCTTGACCTTGAGGAAGGTGGGGCGCTTGTTGCGGCTGGCGCGGACGGGCTCCACGTGCACCGCTTGGTTGTACTTGTCTTTCAGGATGTATCCCAGCTGCCTGAACTTAGGCAGCGTCATCCAGCACGTCTTGGTGGTGCAGGATCCGGAAACGCCATGGCACTTGCACTCCAGGCGAATCCCCTTCTCGAGGACCTGCAGAGCAAAGGAAAGGGTCGAAAGAAAGTAAATGAGCTTAAAGAGAACAAGCAGGCAATAATTTCGCTGGCAAAAGCGAAATTTTCCAACGTTGTCGTGGAGAAATCACTTTCTGCCAGACAGACATTTTGAAACAATCGTCCAACAAGGTCAGACAAACGTTTTCAGGCGTTGACAGTGAATGTTGGCGTTCCACAGATCTCAGAGCTGCTATGGCTAATAACTCAGAGGGCCGATCTTTACCTCAAAGAACAACATGTGAATTGTTGTCTTAATAAAAAAGGTTCATGGCCTGTTCTTGTACAGCACCTTCTCAAATCTACAGCACTCCAAAGGGCTTTACTCTGCATTCAGTCATTCATCCAATCACAGACATTCACACACTGAATTTGTGTGGATGTGAAAGAACGATCATTGGGTATTTCAGACTCCTTTGGGGTTTTTTTTCTCTTTCCAATCTGGTGTTGACTGACAGTCCTGTTGCTTCCCCACTTACCGTCCGTGACGTCTGCCGCACTAAGACTCCCTAAGACTTACGGGAGTGTTAAACATGTCCACTTTGCCCAGCATTTCTAAAACCGACTTTTGCGCTTCCTCACGCGTGCCAGTGAGGAAGCGATAATGCCTGAAATCTGTGACTTGAACCCCAGATGTTCCTGAGTCACCAAAAGACAAAGTTTGCACTTGACTTGCACTCAAAAGTTGAAACTCAGCGCCTCTCCTCTGACTCTACTTTAGTCTTGTAAATGAACTTTTTCTCATAGAGTGAGAGTTGAAAGTAACTTGCTATTGTTGGTTTGAGTAGATTAATGTCCTCCTTTTGAGGACGTTATGCCAATGAATAATTGTCATGGTAACAAACTGCAGTATGGAGTATTTGGAGTATTTTTTTTCCAACCTGTATCTGCTAGGGACTGACTTTAGGGGGGAATGAATTGGAAACGTCTCTGGAATGAGATGGGCAAGAAGAGGAGGAAATAAACATCAGTTTTTTTAACAATTTGGAACAATTTTTAAAACAAACATGCCTTTTTGTTTTTCTGTGATATTACAGTACATGCCCATGGGGTGATGGTGGTAAAGGTGGTAGGAGTTTGTCCGGTAATTGATAGGTTGCCGGTTTGAGACCAGCTGACTTCACAATTTCACAATCTTCCCATCGATAACAAGAACTAACCCAAGACCCCAAAATGTCTCCTCCAAAATGAATTCAAAGGCTCCCATGGCGACTGAAGACAGTCCGGTTTCTCAACACACGAGGACCTTTATAGAAAGGAGAGAAAGGCCTTTTCATGGCATTGGCGAAGAACCTTTCAAAACGTCAGGCAGAGCTGCGGGAACATTCTCTGTGTTCCTTGGGCTGAATGACATGAGCTTAGCGTGTTTCCTTCTCGCTGAGCGGGAGCCCTGGCTGGCAATAGAAAAGCCTCTCCCTGCTTTTTAATTATTCCACTCTGATGTGGCCTCAGACTTTCTGGAGTCTCTTGGGGTAATTGTCAAAAGCCTGAGACGCGCAAAGCTTAGTGTGGTCGTGCCCCCCCCAGAGACCTGGCAAACACTGAAATAATGGAGCTCACTGAAGTGAAATCCCGTCGAAGCTGCCACTGTTTGCCTAACAGAACCCGTGTAAGCCTTCTGTGGCACCTTTTACGCCGCTGTTTATTCTTCTCAAGACGGGGAGCAACGCTTGAAACATGCTTACATCATCTCCCATTAAATATCAAAGCTTTTCTACAATAATTACAGCGGTATAAGTATAGTATGTACATACTATGTGCCTGACAGAGTATTACGCTGTGATTAATGTCAGACCTCAAGCATGGAGCCTCATTTAAACACACAATTTAGAGAAGCTGGGATAAACAGAAACAACAGAGGTTGTATGTAAAGTTGGGAAGCTGAGCTAATCCGAAGCAGAAGGAATTGCACATCGGGTTGTTGTTTGTTTGTTTTTTTTATTCTCTGTAATGCAAAAGACTCACACTAACAAGTAATTAACAGTTTACTGACAGTGAGCTACGACCGCGAACATGCTGACAGTGGGACTGTGCTTTGCTACGTGTCTAAACATTTTTGGCTGAAGACAATTTGGACCCGTTCAAGACCTGCAGGTCACATTCAGCCTGTGAAACAATGAATCCTGGTCACAACGTCATTATCCGGAGGCTCTGTTCCTTTCTGCTTGGCCAGAACCTGTTTCTTTCTCTCCAGTCTCATAACTCTCTTCTCAAACTCCTCATTGTGCTGCAGTAGATGATCAGCCAGATCAGGTAGACCCGTAACTTCAATTCACAGTGGGAGCAATCGTATAACTCAGACTCCTCATCCTCAGGGGCAGATGACAGCAAGAAGTCCCTCTTAAGGTCTCTCTCTCTCTCTACATATATATATATCAAATAGATCCACAGCGCAGTCACATATGGTGCAAGAATCTGCAGTTCTACTTCTCACAGATCTGTCCTTCCTTTCTGACGTTCATCTAATTTACAATTTCCTTTTGATTTAAACAAAAACAACTAAAAACTGGGCAAGGCTGCAGTTTCCGTTGTGCTGCAGTGGTTTTGCTTTAAATAATCTTGACTTCAGTCTGAAAGTTAGTCGACAAATTACAGAGCTCATCCCTGACTTAGGCAGATCTTTCCATTTGTGTTCACCGGCTTGGAGGTAAGAAGCCTGATGACAACCGGCCTCAAGCAACTGTGGCAAAAACTGAGCCTGATCCGTAACTCCGCCCACGCAACTAACAGTCTGAACACAGGGCACAAAGCGGCCAGGGTTGGGCAGCACCAAAAGAATCAGGCATCACAGTGACTCATAATGACAATATATTTGACTGAAAAATGTGAAACATTACTCTGAAGTTTGTCTGACACCGTTTAAGTTTCCCTCCCAAAGAGAGAGAGAGAGAAGCAGGATGAATGGTTGAAATTGTTTTACTGTTACAGACAGAAAAAAAAGCATAATGTTACATGCAATTAGCATGCACGAAGCATGCAAAAACAAATGACAAGCTTGAGAAATGATCAAGGTTAAAGTAACAAAGACCTGAAAAAACTACGATCTCATGTTCAGGCCGTTATATCCGTCAAAAATAATTTGCTGTCACAGTCTCAGCATCTGAACTAATTACTTCACTTCATGTGAGAAAGTCCTGCAACCTTTTCTCCCCCTAATTAATCGTCCTCAGTAAAACAAAATCTGTCAGGACTATGCAACGCATGTAAACGTGAAGTCACCCTCCGAGAAATTACTCAAGTATGAATAAAAAAGTATTTCATAAAAAGCCTAGTCAAAGCACTGAGTAACTGATCACCAGAGCATCGGATTTAATATTTAACAATGACATCAGGCAGACAAAAATCAAATTTTGCGTATAAATTCTGGTATTTTAAAGACTAAAATTTAAGAAATGTCAACAAATAAGGTAATTTTATAAGATAAGATTCAGACAGAAGAAGGATTTTCCAAATCAGTTTGTTTTTAAGAAAAAATTACCTATGAAGCTAATAGTTACACTTGGTGATGCAGATATAAGCCTTAACACACACCTGCAGGTTTACCTGGCAGACTTCTTACCTTTGCTGCAGAAACCTAATAAAAGACACCAACCATGGTGTTGCGTATCAAGACATGAGAAGACTATTCCTTTTCTCCATTCCTATGGCGTGTGGAGGAAAACACCTCAGGTTTAATGCCTGGCCAAAGGCCATCCATAGCCACACCAGACCACCAGACATCCACTGGAGACTGGATGCTACTGTGTCCTGGCTGTGCTCTGACTCTCTGGTCTCCTTCTCTCTCCCCTTTCTCCATGGAAAAGTGTCCAAAGGGGAGAGAGAGTTCCCTTTCCTGGGATGTGGGAAACATCAACCATCCATCAGTGTTTTCTTTCTTCGTGCACAGAATGTTTGACCATCTGCGATAAACCCAATGACTGAAAAATACTCCATCAGCCCTTGAGCCAACGCGGTGTGGCAGTTATTGTGAACTCGCAACTTCTTGTAGCCGTAGATAGATAAGAGTTAGGCACGCAGTGAGGACCGGTGCCAGGAGTCAGTCCGGAGGATGTTGCCGACTGACTTACCGCTGAAATACCCCCGAGCCCCAAATGTGTTACTGAATCCCAAAGCACTCTGCTACAGTCTACACCAGATCGAGGCATTTTGCAGCTCACAGGCCTCATGCAGCCTGCTATGACAACCTCTGCTCAGGCCCGTGTGAGTTTGTAGTACATTACTGTGGCAATACAATGATGCAGCTTTTATTTTGAAGGCTACGACTGCTACAGTTTCTCCACTGAAATACAATCATTGGTGCACTGCTGTGCCTCGGCAAATGTGCTGAACAGCTTCTGAGACTTTCAGTTACCCCTAGTGGGGCCACACAGTGCCATGTCAAAGCACAGTCTAGCAACTACTGTTTGCTTTATAGTGGAGAAATTTAGATTTCTGAGTACAAAAATCTCTATTTTCATTAAGAAAATGATAGCATTTTGTCTACAATGTGTTCTCAGTTAGGTTCCAAAATGTAACAAATGAACCCAAAGACCTTTGCTACACTAACTGTTTGGCCAGTAGGTATTTTTCTTTCCCAGATGCTCCATGAACTGTTTCAACCTCACTCGGGGGGCCATCGTCTGGCAGAAAGAAAACCTGGACCGAGGTTTATTTCTAAACCTGACGATGGTTTTCCAGTTAAACCTTTCATGTGCATCACAGGACGTGACTCGTTTGCTTCTGCTGTCGACTGCTTGCTTGTGCGGCCAGTATCTATCGGTCTGTTTTTCCTCGTCAATACTGACTATTGTACTGAAATACAATCGTCAGGAAACACTCAGGGTTATATTTTCAAATTGTTTCAGCACAGTAGCTTGTCACCTTGTGTTTACAGCAAAACTAAAAAGCCGTGTACTTTTTATCCAGGTCTGGACAGGAGGTGGCGATGTTAACTGGCTGTTAGATTATACTGAAAATGTTTTTCTTGAATGACAAATATAAAAGAGAGTTGAACTGAACATTTTAAACCCTGCTTCGAGGAAAAGTAAAAGACTAAAATAAATACCATACCCTTCTCTGGAATGGCAATAAAAACTGTAGGGATGCACAACATATCGACACCAACATCGGTATCGGACGATATTAGTCTTTTTTTTAACGTATTGGTATCAATAAAAACTGTCGGTATCGATATTTGTAACTACAAATATTTATTTTTATATGCTTCTGGTTGGGAGTTTTTCCAAAGGTGTTTAAACAGTAGTAAAATGTATATAATACTGGTAAATATCGGTTATCGGCCATCACAAAAATAATCCTGATATTGGCCTAAATTTTCATATTAGAGCACAAAAACAAATTGCATTATTTAGATTACTTTTACATCACATCGATACTCTGTCCTATTATGCTTCACATGTTCTGTTTTATAGCGCATGATCCAGATGGAAGGTCATTGTTTTGGCCCTCAGCCTCAAGCAGATTCAGTCGAAGATCCAGAGTTTTTCTATGTGGGTCTCTTGAAAACTGATGTTTTTAAAACATTGAGTGAACTCCCCCAACATTTCTGAAACTGGAGTTGTTTTATCATGACACAAATCTTGGCCCAACTCTGAATATCTGCTCATGTCAGAGAGAAAGAAAAAAATGATCGCAGGTATTTACTGTTCCCAAACAACCCTGCTTCAAAGAAATTACCCAACGCATCCTCAAACGGGACATGAACAGATGAGAAAGTAACAAAAAAGACTTTTTTTGTTTTGTTCAAAAGCAGTTTCTTTCAATATGAAACTTTAACAAAACCTACAGTTGTGCGACTGTGTCTGGCGATTTTTTTGTTCAAAGATATTTTTTCTTTATTCAGCGGGTAGAAAATCCAGAAATATTACTCAAGCAAGAGTAACAATATGTCACAATAAAGTAACTCAGTAACTCAAGTAAAAGTAAAAAGTACAGCGTAGTAAAAACACTCCTAAAAGTACAAGTTTTTTAAAAAGTTACTTAAGTAAATGTAACGAGCAAATTCCAAACTCCCTGTAGTATCAGCAGCCAGAGCGTGATTCATTTAAAAATTATTTTGTCTGTTTCTAACGTCCCATCCGACCACCGTCGGCTGCCCAGCCCTCACACACCCCTGTCCTGTTCACACACAGACCAGCTGATCAGCTTCTCCTCAGTTCTTTGGCTGCAGTTCCACACGTGGAATAACCTACCTCTGCAAATACACCAAGTTTTTAAATCACTTCCTAGAACCTTTGCTCTCACCTTTGACACCACTTGAAACATTTGTATCCATTGAAAACATTGTAAAATATCCCTTCAGGAACATTTGTTGCCGATGTTACTGCACCGAAGGTTCGGGGTAGAATTTCAAACATCTATAACTTTGGGCAAGAGTTGACAGGCAACTTTTTTTTAACACTTTGTGATGGCCTAAAAATAACTCGTTTAAAAAGAAGCCTTGAGTCTTGATGGGGCCCAACTGGGTAAATAAAAATATGAATAAATGTAACATGCAACAAATGTAACATTGATATAGTATCAAAATGAGAAATAGCCTACAACTCCATTTGTGTGTAACAGTGTGCTCAATAATAAACTCAATGGTTGAATTTTTGCTCTTTATTAAATACTTTTTGACAATAAAGCAAAGTTCCTCTGAGATGTTCTGATCTGGACATAGGTCACCAAGTCCTGGTTCATATTTTTCCAAATGTTATATCAGAGATTTGTTGAAAATCTGTACAAAGAGACACTGTTTACCTACAGACATGTTCAATAAATTAGAATAAATGTACCAATGAGTCAGATTGCCTTTTGTAAAATGACTTCTAAGCAGATCTTACACCCGCTTTCCCATGAGCCCACATTTCTGTTTTTAAAAATTGTTTTATTTTACTGGTCTGATGTTTTATTCTAATTTTAAATGTTGTGCTTTCATTGACTGTAAGTGGAAAATCATCCTAGTGAACAGGAATTAAGTTGAGAAACTTAAGCTTTTGCCAAATCAATACAATGTGTGATAAGAGTTCCTCAAATAAATGAACTTTTTTAACAATATTCTAATTTTGTTTTATTAGACACTGTAGTGTCTAATACACTGACACTACAGTCGGTGTATTAGAGCTGCACCGACTGTAGTTTTCTGGTCAATCGCCGATTACCAATCTTTAAAAAGCCTGACCTGCCGATTCCCATTTTGGCCAATGATATATATTTTTTTTTGTCTGGAAAAAAAAAACAAAAACAAAAAAAAGCAAGAAAAAAAAACTTTCTTGTTAAATATAGCAAGAAAGTTACTGACTATTGTCTGATGGGAGAGCAGAAGAGGACATTTTCTTTAGACCTTTGCTGAAGTAGATAAGACCGACTCCAGATGAAAAGCATTGGCCGTTCGCCTAAAATTAACAAAATTAAGAATGAAGAAAATTGATGAATAAATAAAATAAAAGTTATAAATCACCTGGCTGATAAATCGGTGCACCCCTAATCTGTATTCGTGAACATATTAGCAAAATATGCTAATATGTTTTGCATGTTAGCATGCAAAACATATTAGCATGTGTTCAACACAGCATTATGTGTTGAACTATTCATCAAACTGTTTCTGCTATAATGCTAATAGCAGAAACCTGAACAGTCAGCAAAATCCTTTTTTTGTCCTCCACAAAAAAATGTATCTTTGTTGGGACTTTCTGTTGACTTCCATTCATTTCTACAGCCTAAACCTAGCCCTTATCCTAACCCTAGTCCTAACCCTTACATTCCTAATCCTAAACAAAATTCACTTCACACCTCAGTCCCAAATCTGACCCAAAAACAGCATTTTCTATTGCAGGGACACAAAAGGAGCAGTGGGTCCCCACAATGTAGTATGTGTCAGAAAAATCATCCCCACAAGGTATTACAAACACACACACAGACACACACACGCACACGCACACACACACACACAACCTGAACCTCACTCTTATCTGTGAAGTCGAGCGACAACAGCACAGGTTCCCTGATTTGACATTAAGGTGATGGAAATCCTTAACCCAAACATACCTTTCGGCCCACTTCGTTGTTGTGCAGATTCATGAGTGTCCTGGCGTTCTGCTTGATCTCGCGTGCGTCCACGAACACTTTGGAGAACCCCAGGCCGTAGTGGACGTCCGCAGAGCAGCCGCCCCACTTCCAGCCCTCCTCCTGGTTGTAGAAACCCTGCTTCTCCTTGTCGCAGCCACAGCCGCTCAGAGTGCCCTGGGTGCAGGCCGCGGTGACCGCGTGGGCCACGCCGGCTGCTATGATGGCGTAGGTGAATGCGGCCTCCTTACTGCCTGCAGAGACAGAAAGATGAAGGAAAAAAAAAAAAAAAAAAAAGCAGTTTGGACGACAATTGCACACAACAGGATCCACTCTTTCAGGCCCTGTCAAGCCTCCTTACATACCTGGCATAACTGCTTCAGAGATGATTATGAAATGCACGAAGCAAGCCAAGTGCAATTCATTAATCAGACTCTCTTTAAAGCAGATAAACTTCAGGATGAAGATCTAAAACGAAAAGTTTAAAATGCGATATTTCGCATGGGAGAAAAGCGCAGATGAAAGAACATTTTTTTTGTAAGGTAATTTTATTTATGCGGCACATTTTCAGCAACAAGGTCATTCAAAGAGTTAGAGGAAATACAAACAATAACCAAAGAAAAACAAAAGAAGAATAAAGTATAAAACTACATATTGGTTCCCCGTGTTTAGTAAGAGTAAGAATTTATAAACTAGTAAGGATTTCTTTGGATTTGTGACTTGATAAAACTAAGTGTTGGTTCTCCATGTTTGATTCTTATGTTGTTGATCTCGGGTAATGACTAGTTTCTCTAGATGAGTTTCTCAGAAACTCATCTACTATTGTTCCAATTCCTGAAGTACATAAACTAAATGTTCCTGTTCCGGGTGGCTAAGCAGAATAAAAATAGGTCCTCTGGAGTGAAGTATTTAAACTAAAGGTTCCTGTTCTGGAAATAGTTTCTATGGATTCTGAGTTTGCTCTAATTCCTTTTTATAACTAAAAAAAGTTAACAAAAAACCCCCCAAAAAAAACAAAAAAAAAAAAGTTAAAGTTGACAGGAAACCTGAAAATATCACTTGATAATTATGTGCTACTGGAAGTTTGGATGATTAACACCAGAACTTCCAACTATAGTCTTAAAAGTGCAAACAGTTTTTTACAAACGTAACTAAATAAGCAATGTTGAGCCTGGTGGATGCACAAGTACAGCCTGGTGACCCACCAGGCTTATAATGCACTGGAGGAAACCCTGTGTGCATATTTAACACATGACAAAAGAAATATTTTTGCATGACTTCTGGCCCGGTTCCCTGCCAGCCGCCATGCTGGTCTCCACCCTGCGGAGGTGAATCTGAGAGGCATGCACAAACCTCCCAGCATGGAGAGATTTCCAGCCCTATAAATCTGACCACTTCAGGCCAACTGCAGTTTTTATTAATTAAATTGGAGATAACTCCTGGTGGAGCGCACTTGGACCACATCCAGGAACAGTCAATAAAGTTGCTGGATTTTAACAGCTAAACTTCTGCGGAGGCGCTTCTTCACACAGATCTGGTCCTCGGACGAATCAGAGGACCAGACGCAGCGGTGTGCCGCTCGGCAGACGCTCCGGTCCTCCAGTTGGCTTCAGGGGTTTAAAAACCGAGAAGTCAGTTTAAGGAGTTAAGTTGTCAGTGGGACAGAGCCTTCACCTTAATGCCAAAACACTACCCACTGCTGCGTGACCGCCAACAACAATCCCAAATTTATATATTCTTGTCAGGCGTCAGCGTTCCAGTCCAGTAACACAAAACAATGGATTCGCACTCTGCAAGGGCAGCTGGACCTGAGCAGCGCTCAGCTGAACTCCTGACTCAAATCTGTTCTCTGCAGCACAAAAACGCCGAGACTCCCATCTCCCTTTGAAGCGATGTTAAGGAGAGTCTTCCTGAAGCGAAGCACTGGGAATCGTTTGATGGTAAAAAGCTGCAGAACCTGGAGGGAAATTTGTAAACTTACAGCAAAGCGCCTGCCTGAACTTGACGTTTTTGGGGAGGGGAAGTGTTGTGTTTTGGGGGCTTTTTCTAATGAACATATGTGGTTTGGCTGAGCAACAATGAAAAGCATTTACACCTCTCTGTGTGTGTTTTTCTTTTAGTGCATCAAATTCAGTTTTAATACTACTGCATCCAAAATATATGCACTGCGAAACCATAAACTCTTCTCAAGTATTGTTCTCAAGTTTCAAGTGCAAATGTCTTATTACACCTGGAATAAAACAAAACTAACTTACGAGGAACTTTTCAGCAAGATAAAGGAGTTTGTTTTAAGTAGGTTATTTCTTAATATTGATTAAGAAAACACCAGTTCCATTGGCAGATTACGTCACTTAAAACAAGACATTTTTCCCATAATGTAAGTGAAATAATCTGCCAATGGAACAAGAACCTTTTCATCAATTTTAAATAATTATTTATTTAAAACAAGCTCCTACGTCTTCTGGAAAAGTTACTTCTAAGTTATTTTCGTCTTACTTCAAATGTACTAAGATACTTAGGATTACTTGGCGAGGTTTTGTGTTTTTGCAGTGTTGGAGCTGCGTTAAACCCCGGGGCTGATGCAGCAAGACGCAGATATGCTGCGATGAGGGATTGAACGTCCTGAGGGAGCAAAAAGACACCCGAAGCCCGAGTCCATCCGTCCCTCCAGACGACAGGCAGGACGTTGGAGGACGTGGACGGCAGAGTGCGGGCTTGTTGGGAAATATTTGTGCTCTGCCGTCTGCAGCTGAGCATCGCCTGCAGCTTTGTTCCACAGACACCATCAGACATGAGGCTCGCTTTCCCACAGAGCTGATGCAACGGGCCTCTGCTCCAGGCTCGTACACATCTGTCCAAAGGTCGGAGGGTCAAGTACCTCAGAGGAATGTTTCCCCCTGGACCAAATTTCTTTTGAAAATTTATAGCAATTTTCAACAATCCGTCTCTGCGGTGGCATCTTTCCTCTTTCGGCTAAGGGCGCCGCTGCCGGCTTATTAATGCAGAATAAAACATGCCAGTGCAAACAAAGACGCTTTTTATTCATGAACAGGAGCATGTTTCCCAATTCGGTCTTTTCTGGGGGGTTTGTTGTTGCATCATGTCATATTCATATTAGGAATATATTTAGATGTTGTTTTGCCATCAGAGTCAAACAAATAAAAAACAGCCTGCATTGCAAAAACACAAACTCTTACCCAGTATCGTCTGGTTTCTAGTGCAGATGTCTTAGTGCAGACAAAAATAACTTAGAAGTAACTTTTCAGCAGGATACAGGAGCTCGTTTTACGTAAATAACCATTTAATATTGATGGAAAAAGCACTAGTTCCATTGGCAAATTATTTTGCTAATAACAAGAGGAAAATGTCCTTATAAGTGAAATAATCAACGCAAACTTTTTCATCAATATTAATAAATTGATGACTCAAAACAAGCTCCTATAGTTTTTCCTTATTTCAAGTTCCCCAATATATTTGCCCCAGAAACTTGAACCAAAAACTTCTTGATAACATTTTGTGTTCCTGCGGGCAGACAGACTACCTACCCACTTTGAGCTCCTTCCCAAACACGGTCCTCTCCCCCAGGGCCGAGCAGTTCCAGCGGCCGTGCCTGAACTGGAACTGGCACTCGTTGATGCCCGCCTGGACTCCCTCTCCCACCACGATGATGGCGTCGGGGCGGCTCTGACAGATCGTCCGCTGCCGGGGGGCCAAGCCCGGGATCTTGTTGCAGATGATGCTGGCTCCCAGCGCGACGACCGACGACAGCCCCCTGCGATGAGGAGGAGGAGGAGGAGGAGGATGAAGGGACATGCAGGTGAACATGCGTCCAGCAGCAGGAACAGCTGAACAACCGCTACAGGTGTGCAGGACGAAACACCAGCAGCTGACTTTCTGCTTTCACCAACTCCTCTCTCTCTCTCTGCGGAGCTGATGGAAAACCTCACCTGACCTAATAACCCCCCCCTGTCGGGTCATTACAGCCAAGCTTCAGGGAATCCACAACTCACCCGATTTTCAGGTAAACTACTCCGAGGCAGAGGAAGAAATGGAAAATCCAGCGCCGGGTCTTCCTGCTCATGGTGGGGTTCAATCCTCTGCCGCAGCAGAAAAAATCTCCTTCGGGGTCTCCAGGTGTTCCGAGCCGTCGGTCCACAGTGCGTCCACGGTGAGTGGCAGCGAGCCCGTCCCGGTCTGGTTCGGTGGGAGTCCGGTTGTGGGAGCCTGCGGAGGGGGCATTATTGGAGCGGCTGGTCCCGGCCGCTCCGCTGTGTGATCCGGCTCGACAGTCGCGTCCGTTCTGGGTCTCGCTCCGCGTGGGGCTACCTTTTTCTATCAGGGCGTGTTCTGCCTGCCGAGGGATCTGCCTCCGAGCCGCGCGCGCTCACAGCCCCGCAGCGCCGCGCGCGCTCCTGACCCGAGGAGCTGTGGAGAGTCGCGCGACCGGGATGGAAACGCCTTTTATTGAAACGGGGAGAAAAGAAGAAAGTTTGACAAAAGACGGCAACACGAGGCCACATAATGTCGCACACCAAAACCCCGTGAACATGTCGGCACTTTAACTTACATACAGTGAATATAATGCAATATATAGGCATGTGCGCAGAGTGGGGTGCGGAGGGAGCACCTGCCTCTTTCATCCTCTTTATTTATATATTTATTTCCATCACTTTATAAAACCGTAGATCTAATGAAACCTTCTCACTCTCCCCGGCTGTCCGTCTCGGTGCCCGGTTCGCCACAGCCCGGGTCGGTGACACCGCAGTGGCTCGGAAACGGGACCGCGACTTTTCACCTCGGAGCCCCGGTACCGCCTGACCCGCCTTCGCCTCCGCCTGCCGACAGGACCTGGGCTGGAGGCCGACGAAACCGAACCTGAAGCCAACCCGCGCTCTGCGCGTGAGCCTCGACTGCTGCAGGGGAAAGTTTGGGCCCAATTAACATTTAGAGCTCACGAAGTGTCGCGTGAGCGAAAACACGGTTCCGACCACATGGACCGCAGCGTTAAATGAGATGAATCAAGATGTTCCAAAATTGATACCTGGTGGCGTTTTAATGCAAGTTTAGTTATTTTTTTTTTCATTTAATGAACTCATTTGAAGTTTTATGACTATTTTTGCATCATGACTGATACGCCACAGCAAAGCACCATTTAATACATTTTGATATTAAGCCGTTCAGATTGATAAACTAAGTGTATTAAAGCCTATTCTCTGAGGTAAAGTGGGAGGATTTTAAAACTCGGATGATGTGCCTTCACTTCCTCCACTGGCGTTGCTACATCTACAGGACAATTACTAAAGTTTCATAGTCATAGCGTCCATTAGCTAGGTTGTGATGTTAGCGAGGATGTTTTTGAACATTTCCACAGGATGGGAATGCTAACAGAGGACAAATGGATGAATGAGTCCCGTGGCCTACAAATAAAACGGTAGGTATGGTTGTATGTGGCTTATGGGTTAGAATGGTCTAGTCAAAGTCCAGAATTAAATCCAAATCGGAATCTGATGACACTTTCCAACCGATACGACTGAGCTTGACTTTCCTTACAAAAGTGAATGGGCCAAACTTTCAAAGAACAAAAACACAAGGTCATACGGCGGCACAAGAATTTTATTTTGGGGAAGCAAAAGGGACTGAAAACAAATGCACTCCACACTTTTCAGGTGTCTGCATTACACACAATGTTCCAAAACATTTATCAGCACTTTGTGTTGGTCTGTATTAGTCACTTCACACTTTATTACTTTTTAGAGAACAGTGAAATAAACCAGTGAACAGGGTTCACTGATTCTCTCGCATCCGGTAAAACGGTCAAAGATAAATGCCGCCACCTCATGGTCACTCTTAGAACTACTATAGTAAAAACCCATCTTTTTATTTGGAAAGGGTCAGTTTTATGTAACATCAACTTTTTTTTAGCTTTATGTCCTATTACAATGTAATTCCCTCATCAAAAACATACCTTGAGTGTTGCTTTGATTCTTTCGTGCACATTTGAGAAATACTTTAATTTCCCCTGATAACCAATCGATTGTGCAAAACACCAGCAAAGGTATGTTTTTGATGAGCGAATTAGATCATAACAGGATGTAAAAGCTCAAAACAAGCAAATTTTAGATGATACCGCCCCTTTAAATCAAACTATTTAGGGGATGCAGTGATAATTAAGCAGTGAAGTTTTCTTTGGGGTTTTCCCACTCTCCAGTTGTGTAGTTATCTTCTAGGCAGGGCAAACGATCACAATCCCAACACTATACAGTCTACTACCTCACACTGAGTGAGCAGCCGAAGAACGATCTGACGGTGGCGGCAGCGTCCGGTGGAGAGCAGCGGGAACCCGTCCACGGCTCAGGCTGACGAGGAAAAGCACTTTGAGAAAGACAGCAGGTTGAATAGTTATCTCCCAGTGCGGGTGTGACCCTAAAACTATACAACCTACTACCTCATCCCACCGTGCCGACACGGACGTCGCTTCGCTTTCCGTCTTGGAAGTGAGAAAAAAAAAAATAAAATAAATAAACATCTGGGAGAGGAGCCTTCCTGCAAAAAAGTAAAAGAAAAAAAAAGACGGGAAGCGGAGAAGTGGAGTCAACCACACAAATACTCCCACGTTCACAATTTACACCACAAGGGGGCCCTCGAGTGAGACCTTAGAGAACCGTTAAAGATTATTTTATTTAAATTACCACAAAGATTATGCCAGCTGTTATAAATGTATATTTCCTCTACTCTGATGAGAAAACCGTAAAAGCATTTTCATGAAGTGGCGGAGCCTGATATGGGAAACCGCCCAGGGCTGCGTCATGTGGCGGGGCCGACATGAGCTCTCCCCATCCATCCCTTTGTTTAGCCCTTCTTCCCTTCATCTGTCCCTCTATCCGAAGCTTTTCTAATTCTCTCAGGTTATTACCATGAATTCCTTCGTTTTAGTTAGATTTTCAAAACGGCGACAGAAAAGACGGTGATAAAAGAGCCCCTATAGCAGTCTGTATTACAACCAGATTGAACAAGCCTCTGACTTAAGACGCTGTTTTTCCATAATTTGGTGCAAACATGTAGACACCTTCAACTTTACGCTCCGAGTGCATGGAGTCTGTTTATATAAAAATCAATCAAAAAAAGAAAAGAAACATCCTTTGTGTTTATGATCTCTGTCTGACCTGAATATTCCAAGTGCAGACATGACCTGGTGAGCTGGTCTGTCAGTCAAACCTCACAAGAGCACAGTGGCTGATTTTTTTTTTGTTTGAGACCATTACTGATGTAGATAATCTCACAGAATAAGTATGGGCCAATCACTGAGCTCCCAAAACGAAGAGATTTGGCTGGTGGATAAGTCGGGGAACCCTTAATTCAGACCATTTGATTTCAGCTGCAGAATTCAGGACTGCAAGAGGTTGAGAGACAGTCGGTGGCTTTTGCCATTGTGGACAGAAAAGAAAGTTACATGTGTGTGGATTTTCTTGTTAGGACGGAACGAAAATGGAATCAATTTCAATATGTCATCACTTGAAAAACTGATGGGTAAAACAAAACAATGTGCAAAATTAATGCCTCCGAGGGATTCCAGGTCAGAGTCGTCTCTTCTATAATAATGCCACTCAGCCTGTTGGATGGAGGTCACAGGCGTTTATCTTAACCGTTCAGGGCAGAAGCAGCGAGAAATAAAACATAATTTACCTGATATTACGCAGCCCTGCCTGGAATATTAAAGCTCCAGAAAACTTTTTAAATCCTTTGAAAGCTTTATCACGGGACAGAGAAACATTTAGTTTGATGATGAACAGGAACTTGTTGAACGTCAGTATCTTTCAATGTTTTTTATTTTTTTCATTTAAAGTTTAAGCGGAGAGAAAAGGGTTGTTGTAAACGTTTCTAAAAAAAACAACAACAAAAAACCCCACAAAAACTGTAACCTAAATGTTACAATACAGGCATTTTTTTTTTATGGCGTTTCGATGTTTTCCTCCTTTAACTCGTGCAGCTGGTGTCCATCAGGAGGGAGGAGGCTGCTCTCACCGACACCACTTCCTCCTCCTTGACCAGCGAATGAAGCTAGCAAGCTAATCCCCGCCGTCAGCCTCGGTGACAGACCAGACCAGACGAGCCGGGACTTTTTTTTTCCTGGGAGAGCCTCATTTCTGTTCTAGCTAACCTTCAACACAAAACACACAGCCGGGAGATGTAACCCGCGGTTACAGCGGCGCCACATTCTCAGCTGAGCCCCGTTAACCGCCCCTGATAGCCGGCTAGCTAACGGTCCCTGACAGCTAGCATCCCCGGTCCAGCATGGGTGACCAGAGCGGCAAAGCTCGCGTTGAAGTACCGGAGCCACGCTTCCGGCCGGAGCGCTCCCTCCACTCCCCTGGTTTTCTCTCAAGGTGAATATCAGAGCTAAAAATCCAATTGGAAGCTCATGCGGACCTTAATACTGCATGTATAAATGATTCTGTCCACCCACCTGGATGACTGTCATGACAAAACACTCCTCCGCTGTCCAACTGCTTTGAGTCCCGACTTCAGCTCACTTCGTCCCCTCGCAGCCGCAGTGCTGCCACCTTGTGGTGGATGTATGCAAGTGTTCGTGCAAAATAGTAGGAAAGCACAGTGGCGCAGTTGGAACAGCAATCAGATCCTTACAATGTTTCTTGATATCAAAGCATTGCTTGAGGACACAATGATAGGTAATTTTTTTTTTAAAAAAAGAATGCCTGCTGATACAAGGCAATCACTAAAGCGTGATTAATAATACCAATATCCCAATCCTTCAGCAAAGGCTATTTATATTTATATTTTTCTTGAAACGTGCTCAGGAAAATAATTTAAAATTGAATACATTTTAAAATATTTAACAAGTAATTTATGTACTGGACAACTTGGAAAAACACTCCTTTCAGGCTCCTGGATCCCCAAAGGTCCCGTTGTTGTTTTGGCTCCAAGAGAAGCGCTCAATTTTTGTCCTCAAATGTTCAACTACTTGTTTTAAGCTTCCTCATTCTCTCTCTTAAACTCCCTGCAGCTCTTCTTTAAAATGTCTATCTTTGCCAGCAAGAGTCCATTTTCTGGCGTTGCACTTGCTTTTATTTCAGCCTTAAAGGAATCCTTCTCTGCCATTTGTCTTGCTGTTTGTGGAAATGAGGCTGAAGCTGAAGCTGCAAATGAATGTCTCTGTGGAACCTGGGAACACAGGGACAGTCACCAGTGATGTCGCAAGAAGTCTGTTGCGTGTGAATATGATATTTAGCCAGTAACAATAAAGGATTTCTGAGAAACTCAGAATTGTTCAAGCACGCTGAACAAAGACATCTTCCCTTAACAGCATCAATTGTGCTCCGATGTTGTTGTGGATGAAGTCACACAGCTTATGCCAAAAAGCTTTAACAAAGAGACGGTGCCAAAACAACAGTTGAAGGATGTGAATCACAAAACGTACAATTCACATCAAATTCTTTCTTGAATGTAGACTCATGTCAAAGTTGAAGGACACCGAAGCCTCGACGCCTTGATACAAGGACCTCAGGCGGCTCCAGGAAACGGGCAGGTCATTATGTGACTGCTTTCTTTTCACCTTTCAGCTGAACTAATGCTTAGGAATAATTAGCCCACACGACTTGCAATTAGTCAGGCATTTATTTCTGTATGAAGCAACCTTTAGAAAGTATACAAAAATTATTGGACACTGAAAACAAACCCCACAGTGAAACGTGTCAGGTCTTCCATCAGCATGTTAGCGGTTCAAAGCAACGATACGTCCACGCGTGAGACACATAAGGTGAGAGGCAGGATTCAGACTTATCGCAGCTCGCCCACTTTCAAACACACACACACACACATACACACACGCAAACACACGCATGCACGAACCATGGTAAAGGGTCCAGCCGAGAGAGGTAGTTCTGCATCAGCAGAACATCACAATGAGAGGTTTTATGTTGTAAATAATATTAAGGACATCAAATTGCACAGATTAACAAAAAGCACAATGGTCAGTTGAACATGAATTGCCAACACATAGTCAAAGTTTATTATCTGGCTTGATATTCTATATCAAGTAAAGTAATCCTATTACTCGCTAAGCTCAAGCTGAACCCTAATTCAGCTGTTTAAAACAACAACAAAAAAAGATCGGAATAAATAAGTAATAGTACACCATCTGTATAGCGTACAATATCTCTGGATTTGCGTCACACTTAAATATCATTACTTATTAATTTAATTTCCCTTTGGAATCAATAAAGTATTCTTGAATTTGAATTTGTTAGCAGAAAAAAAACGTTTTTCTTAGTCTTCTTACAAGCAGATAAAAGTCAGACACTACAAGAACGTAGTCTGTCATAAATGGAGTGAAAGAAGTAGCAAACAAATGTTTCAAGCTGAGCACAGTGGCACGTTAACATCAACGATGGCAGCAGTTATCATCTACATATCGATACACTCCTCAGTGAAAACGCTTCAAACTTTGCCGGCTGGTAAAAGTCCAAAGTACGAGGTGCAAGGCGCTGGCTGACGACACGAGCATGGAACCCTGTCAGGAGAAACGAAGCTGAAGCTGATCAGGAGTCTTCGGTCGCATCCACAGCTTTGGAATGCAGCTCGTAAAGAATGGGAGTCAGGATTGCTTTCAGTGTTTTGTACAGTGACTCATTCTTGTCTGAGGATGGATCCGTCTGGTGAGAGCAAAACAAATGCCTCAGGAGTTCACATCTTCAAATGTCGGGGTACTCAGTGGGCGCTTTTCCACTAGCAGGTCTCACTCTAACCGGTTAATGTGCAGTTTGGCTCGGTTTGGTTCTATCCCGGTTAGTGAGCTTCTCCATTATATGCTCTGTTCCTCAGTATTGTGGTCAACTCTCCTGATGTATGCAGTGACGCTCAGTAATGGAGAACCTTCAGGTTCTCGTTCGAATGGACTCAAATGAACCCACATATTTCATTTAGTCTTACAGAACCTCATTGCTTGCCCAAACACAATGATAAAGACTCAGATCAGCTGATTATTCCACGATACATATAAACATAATTACATTCTGGCACTTTATATTATTTTTTAAAAGTGCAACCTTTTGGATTTAGGTAATGTAGTCAAAAGATGCAAACCAATAGCCAAGCATAAACTTTTTTTTTTTTTAAATCTTAAATGTTATGAAGTTCCAGTGTTTCACGTTGTCGGCGCAAAACTCCAGATTGGACAGAAAGCTGACTGCAGCTTCAAATTTCACTTTTAACATGGGGAAAATATCTTGTTATAAGTGAAATAATCTGCCCTTTTCATCAATAATAAGGAACTATTAACCTGAAACGAGCGTCTTCATCTCGCTGAAAAGTTACTTGTAAGTCACTTTAGTGTACTAAAATATTTGCAGTGAAAACTCGACCAAAGTTCCTTGATAGGCTTTTGGATTTTTTGCATTGCAGCTGTTTTTCAAATCGTTTCGGTGCCGTATTTGCCGTGGCCCGACTAGTTCTACCCATAAAATAGGGACGAAAATCTGACAACAGCCGGGCGGAGCCGCTGCGGATCTGCTGAGGGACCTTGACGGGGGCGGACCGGGACCGAACCGGTTAGAAGCGGGCTGGTGGACAAGCGCCTGGCGTTAACACTTACCCTGGTGAACACTTTGATTGTCTTGTTGAGGAAACACGTCAGCACATCTTCAGGGACAGGCAGGAGATGAGCAGCACACTCGAGGATGCACAGCAACGTGAGCCTGTGACCCTGGAGGTTGAATTGCAGCAAGTCAGTCAGACGTGGGGACTTGGAAGAAAGCATGCATTCTCACATACTCTGAAGATGCATACTTGAAAGATACTTTTGTCCTCAAAATATTTATGTTTGAGGACATTATAAAAAAAAACAATCTGGTGCAAGGGGTTCTTAAAGCTGAAGAAGGTAACACCCTGAAATATTCTACTGTGTAACTACGGTCCTCCACGTGACTGGGTAGTATGTAATATAGTCCTTTAGCAATAACATCAAAGGATGTTGCATCAACACCTGGTTTTATGGAATTTTTCCCATAAAATTCAGTAAAAAAATATATATGTATTTTAAACCAGTTTTTTTACTGCTAAAAAATTGTTTTGGTAAAAAAAAATGTTTTTTTTTTTTAACCGCAAAGTTTGTGAGAAAACGTGTTTGAAGACACTGAAAATGTTTAAATTAAGCAGTTCAAATGATTTTGTGAGCATCAGACAGACGTGCTGACAAAAAAAACAAAACACAAGTGAGCTTGAACTGACTTTCAGTGCAACTTAAGTGGGCGCATCAGGACAGGATGCCCCCTCATCAGGCTACCTTTTCCAGAGAGTTGATGGCAGTCAGGGGGTTTACATTCTTCTCACTGAGGGACAGCACGTCGTCATGGCTGATGACTGGATCCTTGAGTTGCTCCAGCCATGACCACATCAGGCTGGAGAGGACCGCCGGGTCTCTTTCATTACACAGCCTCTCCCACGCTCCCTCTCTGGAGTTCAGCTCTGTCTGTACGCAACAAGAAACCCTGAGGATCAATTTACTGGAACACAGGAAGTGGCTGACTGAACTATAGAAGAACTGCTGCAGGTTCAGTCCACCAAGACAAATCTGGATTTAGTTGCTAATAAAAGCTTCACCGAGCCTGGATTGCTATTTGCATTGGGCAGAATAAGAAAATATTTTACCTGCCATATTAAAACGTTGGAGGAGACCTCTTTGTCGACCAGGTCTGTGGCCAGAGCTTTGGCCACCATCAGACGTCTGTTATCTGGGGAGAGTTCAGACTGGAGGCTGATGTGAGGGGCTTCTGGGGCATCTCCTGGGTCAGCTCCTCCATCCACACACTCCACGCTGGAAACTAAGCTGCTCTGGAGCTGAAAAGGAGGCAGCGTGGCGTCAAAGCAGGATTTCTTTCCAAGCTCTGACATATGAGAGCTTAAACTGAGGTGCCTCTTATGTAAAACACACATGCCCAGGTCTTGTTTGGCTCTTGTGTGAGAGTTCGTGTCTTGCGTACAGGGGTAACAGCAGCCGGACTGGTTGCAGGTCTTTAGGTTGCCGTGAGACGAGCAAAGTCTCGTCCGGCAGCCGATTGGTTTACTAAGATTTTCTACGCGGTCCTGGTACAGTCCATGCTTGTGGAGCAAAGAGTCGCTGAGACTCCGGTTGTTAGACAGAAATCTGTGAGGATTTCCTAGGTTCTGTTGTCGCCACAGTGGGTCCAACTCATTGTCACTGGCCAGTGGTTGATCCCCTGAGGTCCTGCTCAGCTGTGGTGGTGGGCTGAGCATGTCTGACGAACAAGGCAGGAGCGGAATCCCTTTCCCCATCATTTCCTTCCCCAGCTGCTGAAGCGCCTGCTGGGACACGGTCTTCTCCACCTCGGCCGTGAGGTCGGGCATCTCCAGCCACTCCTCTTCAATCACCACCTGCCTGTTGGCCGAAATGTCCACCAGTAGCCTGCACACCAGCTGAACAATCTTTGGCACGTTCTTCATTTCCCGGGCCTCGTAGCCATGCAGTAGGTGACGCTGCCGGGTAAGGTACTGGGACAGGGTGACGGCACTTGCTTTGGGTTCCGCGCATGAGAACACACTTCGCAGAGGAACCAGGAACTGGGCAAACTCCCTGACACACAGCAGCTGGCCTCTGGTCTGGATGGAGTTGGGTCTTTTGGCTCGAACAAACAGGATGGCTTGATCACCGTTCATCCGGGTGGTGAAAACCAAATAGCATGCCAATAACACACCTGAGTGAAAGGAAATTCAAACGTTTAGAAGAAAAAGTGAGAATCTCTGCCATTCTGAGGAGAGGGGCTGGCATACAAACCTGTTCTTCCGAGACCAGCATGGCAGTGGACGGCTATTTTTCCTTCTTGTACAGCAAACGACATAACTTTCACCATATCAAGCACTGTTGTCAACGAGGCTACGCCGTAGTCTTTCCATCCAAAGTTGTAGTAATAGACTGAAAGAAAGTCAAATAACAACTGGCTCATTGTGTGCCGATCTTTTTGGCACTTCATACATGATCCACTTCTTTTCCTCTCATTGTCAACATCTATTGTTTAAAAGCTTTTTTCACCCAGGAAGAGATGAACAGACAATGCTTCAATAATAGTTAGCATGTTACCTGGCGACATCGTCCCCACGCTGTACAGCTACTTTACTGAGACAATTACAAAAGATGAACCAGTGTTCCAACACTGCAGAACATACAAAAGAGTTTGACCTCAAATAGTTAGCTAAATGGTCAATGCCCTCACCATGATCCAGCTTTAACAGTATTAACAGGAGTGAACGTGTATGATGAGCAATTTGTTTTACAGAAATTAGAGCCTTTGCTTTCACCAGTACGGTGCTGCGTGATGTGGAACTCACTTCCTGCCTCCATGAACGTTTCGGGCCGATAGGTGAAGCCGCTCTCCGGCTCCAGAGGGAAGCCGCAGCTGGCGTGCTCGCCGGGTCTCTGCAGGTTAATAACAGTCTTCACACCACACCTGAGGACAGCATTACACACGTCAACAGGGCAAAGGAATGGAAACATAAACAGAGCTAAAAAAAAAAAACCAAACTCCAGAATAATACAGTACCTTTGAAACTGCTGGATTATATTATATTTCTCTATAGCTTCAGAGGAAGGCCTCGCCATAGCTAGCAAGTTGTCAGTGATCCTGTAAAAGGGAAATTAGATGATGTATGAGGAGGAAAAAACAGGATGGACCAATCAGCTATGACCTGAGAAAGACCTGCAGACACACCAAGATGAGTAGAGTCCTTTAATAGCTTGCTCCTCATTGCTCCAGCGAGACGGGTTCTCGTATTTACAGGCTTTCCCTCCACAGGCCATGGAGCACTGCATGTGTCCAGGGATGACGTGTCTCAGCGTTTCCCCCATCTTGGTGTACTTCGCTGTGGGGACTCTTGCATTGGCTGGTAAAAAAAAAATGTCCACAGCACATAAAGATAATGATCATAAATGTAAATGGGGTGAAGAAGTGTTTTTATTAAGCTGCAAGAGGCTGGCAGCAAGCATCAGAGAGGAGAGCAGGAGCTCCAGAGCAGAGATGGGGCTTTTAGCATTAAAAAAATAGGGACCACAGTTCCTAAATCTGCTGGAAATGATTTCAATCATTTCACAAAGGCTGTTGTCAGTTCTGAATCATGAACTGGTTCAGGTATTGCAGGCTTTCTGGGCGAACAGATCCTACACAGTCAGCAGCTCTGCGCGTAGGGTTAACAGTCAAACACGGTGGAGGCAGTGTGATGGTTTGTGGCTGCGTTGCTTCTTCAAGACTCGAGAACGGCAGGTTATTTTTGGAACATAAGCCCAGCGATAAACGAGGGTGAACTGAATACTATTGTCCGGCTTTAGAATACAATAGCATTTATTTTCTATCTTTTTATATTTGCAATTATTTTACACTTAACTCTGTGCTGTTGTTGAGATCACTGCCCAGTGAAAGTTGAAACTGTTATTATTTTAAAACATTCTTACCAAGAACACACTTTATCATTTTCTCAATAACCAGAATAAGTATAAAAAACTATTTAAGAATTGGGTTTCATTCAGTTCACTTCATTCACGCAGTGCTAATTCACGTGGCGACGACGCTTGCGCCTGGTTGATCCTGCCAGTAGCAAATGCTTGTCTCAAAGATTAAGCCATGCCAGTCTAAGTACACACGGCCGGTACAGAGAAACTGCGAATGGCTCATTGAATCAGTTATGGTTCCTCAAACAAACACCTGAAACTCACCAAATCTAAAATAAATCAATCGGTTTCTCACATGTGACAAACAATCAGGTGTGTTATCTACAAGAGGAAACAGGATGCGTCACATTACACAGAGATCCCGCCTCAAAGTGAGAGCAAACCTGTAAAAAAATCTAATTTAACAGGATACAGCTGCAAGGTTTATGGTTCTGCCCAGAGCAAAAGCAGCAGAGAATGCATGTGTTGTTGATTGTGCTGCAGAGTTTTCCCCTACCTGCCTCCATCTCTGCGCCGACCTCCTCTGTACGGGGAGTCCTGACGGAGTGGGGCAGGTCGCTCAGTATGCTGACACCTGCTGCCATGGCCGGGGCTGAAACATGAGAACAAACGTCGTGTCAGCAGGTGGAAAAAACACAAAACGGAACAGCCGAGCAGCAAACAGGCAAGAGCTCCGGCTGTGCCAATTACGCAGACGGTTACTGGGCGGTCGCATGTCAGAGCGGCGATCGGCGTAAGCAGCGTTGCCTGGCAGGACACCTCAGGGGAGAGGGGGAGAGACGCATGTCAGTCAGGACACGGAAGCACAGGGAGCAGCAGGGCGTGGCATCAGCACCGCTGGGAGCAGCTGAAGTACCAACAAGTGTTGCCATGGAATGCTCCATCTACCTGCCTCCATGTTTGCTCTGAGATCTCATGTCCTCAGCTCCACTCTGGCCTGATGTTTGCACCTGCAGCAAAGCACAGACATGAGATCTCTCTTGGCTTAAACCTCCCCTTCACCGATTTGCAGCTCCAGCGTGATGATGGGAATCGATTCTCCTCCACAAGGCTGATGGCGCTCTAATCAATTATTCAGTTGAGCACATCCACTTGCTGTAGCAGCGCTGCAAGCAAGCAGTACTTCTGTGCGTCAGATTCATCGACTCCAGTCTGGTCACCACTAGGTTTCTAGACATCAATTTGGCTTGAGGGAACAGGTGTTTTGTATGATGCTGCGAAACTCCAATCAGGGCTCTGCGAGTTCAGTGTTGCATTAGTGAAATTCTGCACCTGTCGTATCCAGTGATCCATTAAGGATGGAGCTGGACTGTTGGAAATAAATATTTCCTTTACCTCTGCCAGCTGTTTCCTCTTTGATTCAGTCGATGAGATGAGTTTCGTCAAACAGCACAGTGGCAGGATGGATGTGCAGCGTATTCACACCCCTTGAACGATGCACAAAACACCCTGAATATGTTTGAATTCTAAAATGATTGACTGCACACGATAAATGATGTCTAGTACAGCCAATTCATTTCACCTAATTATTGAATAATTATTGAGGATGAACCAACTGAAGCTCTGCCGAGATCAGGGATCATGAAATCCACTCCTCTCGGGCCGGAGTTCTGCAGGTTTTAGAAGCATCTTTGCCTCAGAATACCCAAGTCATGTGATGAGATCATTAGCAAGACTCTGGAGAACTTCACTCCGAACTGAGGAGATTGTTCGGTCATTTGGTTGTGCTGTGTTGAACCACTAGGCAGTACCTGCAGTGCAGGCCTTCAAAGCCTGGATTCAAAAACTCCTGTCCTGGAAAATGACTAACAGCCCTGCAAAAACACAAAATCTTACCAAATATTTCTGATCTGGTTTTAGTGGAAATGTCTTCGTATGCTTGAAAAAAGACAAAACTTACTTACAAGTAACTTTTCATAAAGATATAGAAGCTTGTGCAATATGACTTAAAAGATCTATTTCAATATATTTGAGCTTTATCTCATCACCTAGACTGTGATATTTATGATTAGGCTCATTAACCACATGAATGCACCTGGATAAAAACTCAACCAACTATGTAACTAATAATCTGAGTGGCTCTACTGACAATTGAGCTTGAGTCATGTATTTAAGATGACATCAGTCTGCACCAGAGATCAGAATAAAAGCTAGAATGAACATCATCAAACCCATTTCTGACAAGTTCTAAATGGAGGACTAAATATTGCAACACAAACTTATATCGATGTCAGCAAGATGAACAGAACATTTTGTTTGCTGCTTGAACCATTTCATATTGTGAAGTGTTGATGGACTCCTACTGAAAGCTATCTTTACCAGCCTCACTTCCAGCTGGTTACATCACTACCTGAGCTACGCTCCTGAACTCTATAAATAATAAACCATGTAAAGTTAGAGCCTGTGGATGGGGTTTTTTCCGCTTTTTTTTTTTTTTTTTTTTCCCCCTCTTTCAAGACGTAATCCACACTTCCCTTTAAAAACCGATATGGCACCGAGGGCTGATCTAAGACTGGCTGAGGTGTTTCCGACGGGTCAGAAGGGTCCTGACATTACCTGGCATTGTTCAAGTGGAGCTCCTGATGACAGTCAAGCCGTTCTTCCTCACAAATGGGACGCACGCGCAGCAGATTAAAAATGCTCAACTTAGTCAATGCAGCAACAACAATTAATTTCTACATTACTGTTAGTAGGGGACATGCCAGCCACGGGGCTGCTCACGTTTATTGTTGCTCCACACGCTCACGTCCGCTGGGAGGACTTAGGAGAGTTTGTGCGAAAGCTGAGAGTTTCCTACCACGCTCCTAATGAGCGCGGGATGCGAGAGTCATTTCCTGTGAGTGCTACGGAAGAAATATGCCCAACGAGATGATGTTTCTCTCACCATGTTTAATTTATGCCAATGTGTCTAGAGGGCCACCTGATCAGACAACAAAGGACTTGGGCAGAGAAAAGAGTCTGCACAATGACATGGAACAGTTCCTCATCTGAGCAACAGCCTACTGTGCGGCTGGTTACCACCCTCCTGGCAATAAAAATCGCCAAACGCGTGAATGGATTTACCGATTGAGTCATACATATCTGGAAGACACACACAGGATAGAAAAGGATAGAAAAGTATGATACAACACGGCTCCCAGAGGGTAACGAGTCGAGAAACGCTCCCGTCTTTGACGAAGATAGAGAGCTGGCCGTCAAGTCCCGGCATTTCCCTTAGGAGATTTTTAATTGCCTCAACTCTTGTATCCTCTTGGGGCAAGTTTTCTTGTTTCGACAACAGCTTCCCCAATAGATTTGAGTCTCAATAGCCAGAGGCGGTGCTAGCCTCTTTGGCGCCCTGGGCAAACCACCTTTCCTTTACGTTATTCTGGGTACCATTATTCTGTGAGGGTCAGTTGGAGTCCAGTAAGCGAGGTGTTCAAACCTACCTCCTGTGTTGTCCTTCTCACTCCTCCATATTTGGTGACCCCAAAGGCGAAGGTCGAGGTTTAATGGTGAAGCCAGCTCCTCTCAGTGAACGCCTGCTACTGGGGAACCTCTGCTGGCATCCCTGGTTTCTTTTTCTGGGGCTGTTAAGATCCCACATATGTGGCCGCCTAACGCACCTTCATGGTTTGTCCACCGAATTTGCTCTTCGTGGGATTTCCTCTGACGACCCAAGGAACAGTTCTGTGGTCACCTTGTTGGACCCGCTGTCCACCCGGCGAGTGATGACCTCTCCTCCGATTTATTGACCAGCCAATTTAGCCTAAATTTTGAGAGCTTGGTGATCAGCCGATACTTACATGTGAAGCTAATCTTATCCCCCGACCTCATTTACTTTGGCAAAGGCCTACTAAGGAATCGCAGTCCTCTTCTACTCTCTCGTGACTGGTAAACCGGCCCACCAGGTCATATCTGTACATTTGCAATTTCAACCCTCTATAGCCCACCCAACGACTTTTTTGCTACATTTAGTGACATTTCAAACAAAATAAAAGTTGGAATCAGCAGGTCAGGCTTTTTAAAGATCAATGATTTGCCAGAAAACTGCAACAGTTGTAACCCTATTTCAAAGTCAGAGCAACTGCTACTAGGACATGTTTGACCACTTCAGCTTGTCTTCGCCGACAACCTTCATAGAACTACGGCATTTGTTTTCAGGTTCTAATACCTGATGGGGGCCAACAATACAACCTAGATTTCTGGAACACCTCAGCAGAACCACAGGTAGATCTCCTCCGAGCCACGCTGCATTGATGCAGTAAATTATAGAACAGAAGCCCAGACTGAGAGCAGATACTGTGTCTTTGGAGTTTTCATGAGCTACGATCCCCAAAAGCAGCAGAAATTAATCTTTGAAATACATCACTCTGCTTGTAACTAATACTTAGAATACGAGTTTCACTTTTTGAAGTCAACTACTGAAATAAATGAGCTGGGAGTCAGCAAGAGATGCAGCGCAGTTCAGAGGAAACCCAGGATGAACCCACTGTGTGGAGCGGACAGTAAACCTGTCCCGACCCTCAGTGCTGTTTTTACCGCCTTCTAACAACACCGTGTAATAGATAACTGCCGCCCAGTCTTCGCTCGGTCCTTTTTGAACACATCTTCACGACAGTACTGCAGCAGCAGCTCCGTTTGTTTTCCTGGTGCTGATGCTGCAAGCTGAAGACTTAGCGTTAGCTAATTAGCTTGCTGCACTTCAAAAGCCCAAGCTCGGGCTAACCAAGAGGATACCGAGGACAAAAAGGGACAGAATTACCGTTTGCTTGTCGTCCTTAAGGGGGGAGGTTTTTACAGGGTCGGACATGGTCTCGTCATCTCCCCGAAGCCGCCGTTATGTCAACGCGGGCGGGTTGCAAAGCGCTCCGTCCTCGCGGCCACATCGTTTGGTCAGCTAGCTAACTAGCCTACCTAGCAACCTGATGGGGATAACGGTCCAGAGGCACCACGTGACCTCAGCCTCAGTTCAGCAGTTTTTTCACAGGGAACCAGGTTCCGTCAGAGAACACAGATAATATCAAGTTTCATAATTATTTTTATGCAGCGATAGTCAAAGAAAATTGTATATATCCGGACAAAATATTATCTATCTATCTATCTATCTATCTATCTATCTATCTATCTATCTAT
>VMRN01000010.1:9106105-9116216 GCA_010277015.1 Poeciliopsis turrubarensis | reverse complement strand
ATTTATTATTAGTTCCTGAAGGGACTGAAAAGATGTTCAAAAATATTATGTAATTTTAAGAATTTATTGACATATTAACAGTTTGTGAACAGGTTTTATCAACATGTTCTGGCACAACCGGCCCTTTAAGAGCCTTCATGGTCTTGATTTGGCCCAAAACAAAAATGAGTTTGACACACTTGAATAGTGTCTGTTTTCAATATTTATTATGCAAAAGTAAAGATGAAAAAAACGTGAGGAAAAACAAGTTGGAAATAATTTTGGAGAAGCAATCATTTTGAATACACCTTGATCAGACTCTCCGATAATTTAGCTGAATTGTCGCCCATTCTGCTATGAACATTGGTTCACTGGTTGTGGAAAAGATTCATTACCAAGCACCGTTAGATGAACTCACTCAATCAGGTTGGATGCGTTTGTGTGACCAACATCAACTGCAATCTGTCAAAAATGGATTACTTAAGAGGACTTAGGACAAATGGTCCAGGGTTGTTCTGTGTACTAGTGACACAAACAGATATTTTTAAGGAAATCTGCTTTCCGTACTTCAGAGTCTTGATGAAAATTTTTTTTTAAAAGCATCATCCAAACTGCTCCCAGTAACAAAGCTGTCCTCTCTGATCTTATAAATTGCCTTTTTCTTGGAAATCTTAATACAGAAAAGCTTCAATGTAAATAATGGTGACAAATGTTGCCTTCTGGATCACTTCAAAACCAGATGGATTCAAGTATTTTGGAAAAAAAAAAAAAAAAAAAAAAAAACACTTTTTTTTTTAAAGATATTTGGTATCTTCTGTTATGGCTTTAGGTGTCTAACAAATTATGCCAGTTACATTTATTTATTAAACATTAAACAGTTTTAGTCTAGATCCACAGCATCAATCAATAGCCCTCAGGAGAGACAATAACACTTTTAGACCTTGGGATCATCACTGACCCAGCAAGTAGCAGATCCTGTACTGCCCCCTTGTGGACTGTTCCCCCACTACCAGTCATTGACGTCCAGAGCACAGGACGTGCTTGTAGTAATATTTTAATAAAATAATTTTAAACATCTTGGGAATTATTTTAATGATGCCCTGTGTATGTTCCAACTCTACCAAATGTCAGCATCTACAAATCTGTTCTGCAGCTGAAATGTACTAATTTGTGTGATGTAATTGTGAAAATGGTCTATTAAGATGCCTAATAATTTATTGATATGTCCAGGATATGTTTTCAGGAACAGTAAGCTTTTTTAACATCCAATACTCTGATGGATTGCTTTTATTCAAATGATCATGTTATCTGATAATCAGCTAGTCTAATCATCTCTCATACATCTATTGTGCAATGTAAACTGATTGATTCAGTTTAGAGGATATATGTCAATGTGTGGCTGCTTTTAATGACTTAAATATTAGTTTGTTGTGACCGTTGCCAATTTAATACAGAGGATAAGTTTTGATTGAGTGACTAACAGTTTTTCCATAAACTTTTGTATTTGCAGTGTACAAAAAAAAACAAAAAAAAACAAAACAAGCAAAACAATATTTTGTTTGAGTCGTGTTTTGGAAGCCAAACATGTTTTAAGGACAGTCATCCATATTAGAGGGAAAATCTTTGCTGTTGTTTACTTTGCAGGCATCCCCAGGGATTATTTTGTAATCCTTGGAGGAACCACCAGAGGGAGACATATGTCAGAGGAGCACGAAGCAAAAAGTAATAATTACTCTCCCAATATTATCGTTTAAATTTCCAAATGACGTTTCTGATCAGATTTGTGCTACAATTAGATTTCACAACAATACTTTTTTATCAGTGACCGACCAAAATCTTTCAAATGAAATCCTTCCAGAAAAATCGTCAACTCCTACAAGAATTCTTATTTCATCCTCGATTTCTGGGATGGCCTTTATCCTTCATTCTTTAACGTTCCAGTTTTCTGACTCAGTGTAGTCTGTGTTTTATTCTGCTTATAAAAGCCTTGATACAACTTTACACGTGTGGAGGGAGTTTTCTAAATCTAAACTAGCTAATCTGATTGTCAACAACAAGTAAGTTACAAGTCTTACTGAAATTTTAGGGCAATGATTCAAGATGGAATTCGATGAGGTACTATGAGGTAAAAAGAAAAAAAAAAAAGCAAAATAAGAGCTTATTTTTAACACTGCACAACTAAGTCTGACTGTTGCTGCAAGAAATAGACCAACTCAAACATTTTATATATATATATATATATATATATATATATTTACAAGTCTTACTGTAAATAAGACTTGTATTATTTACAGTAATACAAGTCTTATATATATATATATATCTCCTTTTAGGACCAGCTTCTCTGTTCTCAGCCTGCTCACCACCATCACCGTCATCAGGCTAAGAGTTCCTAGTTGAAGTTGCTTCAAGTGTCCTTGCTCCAAGTCCTCATTTACCTCTGTTTTGAATAAGTCCACGCAGGACAAGTTCGCCTTTGCATGGAAGGTTTAGCAGCGACAGAGGCAGAAAGCTGCAAGGGCAAATCCGGGGCGGGAGAGAGGGAGAGAGGGAGAGAGGGAGGGAGGGTGGAGCCTCGACGGAACTCTTAACTCCAAAAGGCTTATTCCTGATCTCACTACCAAGGTGCCGGGCTCCGCGGTCCGCAGAAACAACCCCCAGCAGGCCATGCGCAGGTTCCGGACTCAGGCCAAGTGATCGCCGTCGGCTGTGAGATTTCTCCGCAGAAGGGAGAAGAAGAAAAAAAAAACATCTGGGGGAGGAAAAAAAAAAAAAAAAAAGAAGAAGAAGAAGATTAAATCTCCATCAGAGGACTTTTGCCTGTGTTCGGCATCTCCGAGCTGCAGAGGAAAAATGACTCGTGACTCGGGCCTCTGAGGGAGCGATCATACGTGTGCGGGGTGGTTTTTTTTTTTTTTTTTTTTGTTTTGGGTTTTTTTTCTACTTCTCCTAGTGTCGACAGGCACTAGGCCGAGGCATGCAGCACCCGCTGGACATGGGCGCCCACTACTACCCGCCCGACGTCCAGCCGGACCACAGGACTCACCGCTACAGGAGTTTCATGATAGAGGAGATTCTGACGGATCACCCGGAGCACAAAACGTCGGCGCCGGCCGGAGAGCTGCTCAAGTTCGGGGTGCAGGCTCTTCTGTCCGCCCGGCCGTTTCACAGTCAGCTGGGTGAGATGGAGAACAGATGAGCTCGGCCTTTCACCCGGTAGACCGGTTTAAAAAAGAAGAAAAAAAAGAAAAACTCAGTTAGACCTGTAGATTTTTAATCAACGTTGATTTGATCCTTTATCGGCAGCTACAAGAGATTTGGCCCCCTGAATTGTTTTAGCTTAATCCCATGTGTTATTCGGATAGAAATTTGGATTGTTGTCTTTAATCCAGATTCTTTTGTCTGTCAAATAAAAATGCAAAATTGTGTAAAAAAGAAAAAAAAAAGTTGGGAATTTTAAAAACTAAGTCAGATTTAAAAAAATAATAATAATAATGCAGGAAGGTTTTAATGAGTAAAATGCAAATGTGGCTAATTATTACTTTTCAGTTTTGTAAAATTGTGATAATCTTAAACAGCTTATTTTAGAGGCTTATCTGGTGTTTTTGTTATCATTGTGAAAACGGTTTAGGGATTTCAAATAAATAATATTAAATTCCTTGGCATTTATGCTTATTAATTACTCCGATATTTAGTCCGAGCAACGTGACTGTATATTTAGCTTGAATTTGTAGCTTTTTTTTTTTAACAGATAAAGAAATAATAATTGTATTTAGCTAAAATACTTTTTAGCTAAAGTTTGTGAGCGCGTGCACTGCGCAGGATGAACCGACTTTGCTAATTTGTGCTTTTATTTTCTGAAGAAAAAAAAAACAAACACTAAAGCGACGAAAAATAAAAGCAGGTTTTGATATCCGCTTTGTTTCAGAGACGCTGCGATTCCTTCACGTCTCTGATAAGCTCAATTCAAAGCGGGCTAATGAGGTTAAATTGTAATTTCTCTGTCAGTAAAGCGTGAACGTCTTAAAGTGCCGTTTAAACGTTAGCTACAGTAAGCGCGAGCGACGCGTTATGAAGGGACGACCGTTTGTCGCACTTTCGAGGGGAGGTCATTGTGAAACTCGTCTGTTGGGCTGAAGTTTACCTTCGAGAAGCTGCTATTTAAACTCGACCTCCATGTTTCCTCTCCCCACGCCGCCGCAGTGCTGAAAGCCGACCAGGCGAACCTCCTCAAGTTCCCCTTGTCCCCGCTGTCCTGCACGCTGGGCTCCGCGCTCGGCTCCCCGCTTCTGTCCGCCGCTCCGGGCCTGCAGGTCGGACCCGCCAGCCACCACCTGCCGCTGGACCTGCACCTGCGCGGGAAGCTGGAGCACGGGGCCGACGGCGGCGGGAAGAGCAAGAAGGGCCGCCGGAGTCGCACCGTGTTCACCGAGCTGCAGCTCATGGGCCTGGAGAAGCGCTTCGAGAAGCAGAAGTACCTCTCCACCCCGGACAGGTGCGTCCATTCACGGGCTTTCACCCAAAGCCGGTGGGCTTCAGCTCAAGACATTTTGGTCGGTATTCATCTTCATGTGGGGGAACTAGAGAGAGAGAACGTTCCCTTAATCAGACCTCCGCACTTTCAGCTTGTAATAAATGAAGGAACCGGCGCAATAATTCTTAATTCTAAATTTTGCTGTTCCTCTCTTTTTCAAGAGAATAATGAGCGTCAAAAGATGAAGTGCAATTTTTGTTGAATAAAGCACTTTGAATATGATAAATGACTTATGTGAGGCCTAATGTTTAGACTTAAATTGATGTTATTTACATGTTTCCATCAGTAATTCGTTAGAAAAATGAAACGTGAGGTTCGGGCTCAGGATCCGGTTCCATTATTCGGTTCTTGTCAGGACCGGCGCACAGACAAAGTTAAAGACAAGGAGTTATTATGGACATGTAATAAAAATAATAATAATGAATACCCAGAGCTTTGTAAAATAGCAGCATTTTCCTGGATGTTGTGTTCTTGTAAACGGAGGTTTTCTGGTGAAGTCAGACTTGTTTTTGGCGGGTTTGGACCAAACAGGCCGGTTTTTGCCCGGACACAGGGTGCTTGTTACACAACCTCTTGTGTACTTGATTAAATCTGGATGTGTCACTGTTTCATGTTATTTCCCTGAAACATGTAGAAACTCAATCAGTCCAAAGAGGGAACGTTGAAGTTGCTCCTGTGTTGGATTGACTGAACTGAACTGTGTTGCCCTAAGATATTTAGGTCTTTACGTCCAAAATGTCCTCTAGCAGTTAGTTGGGCTTTATTTGTGACATCGGAACATCGTTTGGCTTTATTTTCAACCTCAAAATGCAAACTCTTAAAACGAGCCGGGCAAAAGAAAACACGAAGGCCTCGACGTTTGAGCTGCTGCTGATGTTCACACGGGATCTGCAGGTTCAGCATTTAGAAATACAGAAGAAGAAAAAAAAAAACCTCTTAAAATATTCACATTCATGTCATCACTTGATTTCTAAAAGCACATGTTTTTTTAAAATCTGGAATATTGAAAAGCGTCTGTGTGTTTTGCTCCTTGCAGAATAGATTTGGCCGAGTCCTTGGGCCTCAGTCAGCTGCAAGTGAAAACCTGGTACCAGAACAGGAGGATGAAATGGAAGAAAATTGTAAGTTGTGCCATGATGATGATGATGATGATGATGAGATTGGTGCGCTGTATTGCTGACCACAGGAATCTGTTTCACCTTCAAATTTCCCATTCTCATATCAATGGTAGCAGCAGCTGTGTGTTTTTGTGGTTGGTGAAAAACCAGAGAACTGAGGATTTTTTGGGGGGGGGAGAGAATTGAAATTAAAATGTACTTGAAATGGCAACTATCTCGCGCTGCAAAAAACACAAAATCTAATCAAATATTCTTGTTCATGTTTCTAGTGTAAATGTCTCAGTACGCTTGAAATGAGACAAAACTAACTTATAGGTGACTTTTCAGCAAGATTTGGTGGCTTTTGATTAAAGTCAATAATTCTGTAATATTGACGTGAAAGTTCTAGTTCCACTGGCTGATTATTTCACTTACAACAAGGGAAAAATGTCTAGTTATAAGTGAAATAATCTGCTAATGCAACTAACACTGAAAAAGAAAATCATTATTAAGGAATTATTTACTTAAAATAAGCTTCTATATCTTGCTGAAAATGTACTTATAAGTTAGTTCTTATTTCAAGTGCACTAAGATATTTACACTAAAAAAGCTGCACCAGAAATGCTTGGTGAGATTCTGTGTTTTTGCAGTGTGGGTGATCATTTACATTGACACAAACCTGATTTTTTTTTTTCTTCTTCTTCTTCTTCTTCCTCTTCTTCTTCTTCTCGTTCCTGTCTGCAGGTTCTACAGGGAGGAGGCCTGGAGTCGCCCACCAAGCCAAAAGGCCGACCGAAGAAGAACTCCATCCCCAGCAGCGAGCAGCTCTCTGAGCAGGAGCGATCCGCTGCCGACGGCGACCACCAGTCCGAGGGGTCGAGCTCTCACTTCGAGAACACGCAGGAAGAGTGAAGTAATTCAGCTGGACTCGTGGAGCCGCTGGGACGCTCAGCGCTCCTTTAGGAGAACGATTCCAAGAGACCTGTTATGTTCCAGGAAGCAGCCATGTTTTTTTGGTTTTTTTTTTTTTTTTTTTTGCGTTCCCTCATGATGAGCTTGCTGCTGTTCAGGAAGGAACTCAAACCTTTGCAGTAGGTCTGTTTTCACCTTCTAAGGACCCACTTTTTACTCATCTGTTTTGCATTCCTTTTTATGTAACTGTGCTATGTTTAATTATTAAATATATTTTCAGTAACGCTTTCCTCCTGTCATTCCAAAATGACGTGCGTGTTCGCAGAAGCACGTGCGACTGGAGCCTGGCCAGCAGTCGGGTTTATGTGGACCAGAAAACGTCAGACGTCCTCAGACGTGGAAATGAAAAACACGCGCCGCTTTACTTTGACAGGAAAATGTTGATAATAGCCGACCAATCCCCGCAGAATCCTAAATCACTCAGCAAAACAGCAGGCCGGCAACTGAACAAGCACACTTCATGTTATGCTGGATGTATTTAAATAAGCTGTGCAAAGGAGTGGTTGTGATAAAGGGTCAGGAAATAAATAGAGTTCAGTTAGACTAATAGGTCATTTTTAAAAAGTTTTTGATTTTTTTTTTTTTTTTTTTTTGGAGTGGGAGTCCAGAAGGAGTTTTTATGTTACCAGATTTTTTTCAAACTTTTCTGAAAGACTTTTTTCTTTGTTATCCTAAGATACCGGAAAGCTGAAGCTGTCACTTGTTTTCATATTTAAAAGAATAATTGTTTTTACATTATTCTTATTGAAGTTAGATGTTACATTTAAGAATTCGTTAGAATTTTTTTTCTCAGTTAAAAAAAAAAAAAAAAAAAAAAAAGGTGAAAGGCATAATTCCACATATTTACTGTTTTCCACATTTAAAAAACAATGTCTCTAATTTACGGTAAAATACCGCACACGGATTTTTTGTTGTTGTTTCGTTTTTTCTTTGTTTGTTTGTTTTTTTTTTTTTGTTTGTTGTTTTTTAACCGTATTTGTAAGGTAGAATTCGCAACCACAGCTGCCGGTATTTTACCGTAAATTGTAAATTACAGACGTCTCTTTATTTCTGCCAAAAAGCGAAACGGACAATTTGATCAGATACACAAAGTAATGCAAGAATACACACCAGGCTGAGAACAATTATTACAGAAACAATGACAGGTGTGTTAAATATCTGCTTCAAAGTTATGCGTGAAAGCTCATTTTAATCAAACAAACAAGCCTCTTCGGAAGAGAAATTGAAAAAAAAGCATTCAAAATATCTGAAACTGAAGCCAGTCGTGATGTCAAACTCTAACTCTCTGCATGTTCTTACACTGACAGCTCTGCAGCTACGAGAATCTGCTGGATCCAGATGAGCTTCAATCTAATTCTAAATTGCGTGCTGAAGAAGGAAAACGTCATCATAATCCCACTGCGCCCAGTTTGCGGCTCAAACTGGAACATATGGCTGAGAGTGGGGCCCCCACTGCGCAGGGCGGAGCCCCACTGTTAACCGACTGACAAAACGGATATTATTTGACAATGTTTACAACCAAAAATAATAATATCAAAAACAATGCGCCACAAAAAAAAGGCTGATATCATACGAGGCTAAAGCGGATTGAACAGAAATTTTAAACGCAGTTATGTCTTACCAACAAAGCGGGCTGCTCTGAAACGCAACTGAATGAAAGATTAAATAAGATATTATTGAATATATTTTGTTTTTTAGCTGCCAGGTTTATTTTCCCTCAGAGTTCCTGGTGTCATTTTCACCGCACTCAGAGACGCTTTACGTCCAATGGGTCATTCCTCCTCGCGAGCGCAAAGTTCATGACTCGTTCGGTGACAACTTACGTTAGCTCGGTCTACGTCGCGCTACGTCAACACCTCGCGCTGTCAAGAGTGCGTAAAATTGTAGTTCGAACTGAACATCACGTCTGAGAAAACTTAAAAGTCGTGGAAGCGGCGGCCACTGCTGTCTAAAGGCGATGCTGCTGCTGCTGTGGAATGACCGCTTCAACGCGTCACTAGCAACGTTTCAGGACAAAATACTTTCTTCGAGTTCTTTAACCCCCCTCCAAAACAAGCAATGTGTTGAATTATATTTTATGTGACATTTAACGCACTTAAAAAACAAAAACAAACAGTTTTTGTGGGCTGCTTTTAAAATGGTTGCCTCGGTTTATGTCGTGAATTTTCTGAGCCTTTTATTTTCAGAGACAACAACCTGCTGTGGATTTTCATACCGCGTCAAAACAAACCCTGTCCGAACTGCGCTCCCAGGCTGGACCGTCTGGGCCTCCGTCGCCTCTCCACGCGCAGACCTGCAGCCTCGGCATTTTTCATCAGGAGACGTTTGATGGGCGCTGAGAACGGAGCCGGAATCACCGGGACAAAAAAAAAAAAAAAAAAAAAAAAAAAAAAAAACGCACATTTACGTTTCCGTCGGCCTGCTCCTGACAGCGTGGAGGCGCGCGCAGCGGACCGCCTGTCATCGGCCGCCCGGTTTATTTTAATAAGCATCGAGCGCACAAGATGAAGAGCAAATATGGCTGTTTGTTTTCACTGACGATGAAATCGGTGGATTAGATGATGAAGATCTGGCTCGGTCGCAATTTTCAACACGGCTCGGCTTTATTTATACTGCGGTTGTCAAACATTATAACAACAATAAGAAACATGAGCGGCGCTGCAGAGATCAACGTAAAGCACAGAATAACAAATAATATTGGGGCGCTGAAAGTGTGGCAGTGCACGAAACAGGTATGGGATTATAATCAATTCAGAAGTGATGGACGCGTCACTGTATTTGTAAAATAATGAGAAGAAGAAGTTGTACTTTTTCCTTCCTGTAACTGAGTCAGAATCCCTTAAATCTGTCCAAAGCTCTCTCTCTCTTTTCCTCTCTCTCTATCTCTCTCTCCCTCTTTCCCTGTCTCTCTCTCTTTCTCCCTTTTTCTCTGTCTCCCTCTCTTTCTCTCTCTCTCTCTCTCTTTCTCTCTCTTTCTCTCTCTCTCTCTCTCTCTCTCTCTCTCTCTCTCTCTCTCTCTCTCTCTCTCTCTCTCTCTCTCTTTCTCTCTCTCTCTCTCTCTGGCCGGAAGTGTGTTGAGTGTTGGATTAGCTGGAGGCCGAGGCCCTGTCTCAGAAAGCAGGATAAGTCAAAAATCAATCCTGGGTAAATTCTGGGGATAACTGTGAGCATATTCTCGGTTTTCGGTTCCAGAAAGCCAGACAGCTGTTATCCTGAGCCGCGTCGCTCCGTGAACCTGCTGGTACCAGGATGGTCTGTCCTGCTTTCAGCTGCGACCTGCCACAAAGCATAAGAGTCAGAAACTGCGGTGGGATCGTTTTGCGGTGGGAAGCCTGTCGATGGCGGAGAGCAAACACTCTGTTTCATGTCTCTATTGACGTGTTTTCGTCCCCGTCAGTTTATCTCAGTTTATCTCAGTGACAAGGAGGACGCCAGCTAACTAACTGGGTTCCTGTCAGAAATGTTACCATGGCAACCGCAGCAATAATAATAATAATAATAATAATAATAATAATAATAATAATAATAA
>VMRN01000010.1:9077835-9105794 GCA_010277015.1 Poeciliopsis turrubarensis | reverse complement strand
ATAATAATAATAATAATAATAATAATAATAATAATAATAATAATAATAATAATAATAATAATAATGCTAGTCCTGGTCAGTCCATATAGAACTGACTTGTCAGAATAAATAATTCTGACAATAACATCCCATGATATATCCCCCTGTGACTTCAAGAAGTCATTAAATAAAACAAAGCAACAAATGAGATTTTATTTTTTTGTTTTTCTTATTGTTTTGACATTTAATTGCACAAAAAAAAGAAAATCTCGTAATAACTACCATCTCTTAAGGTGTCGTGAGGCGCCTTGGTGAGAGGTTCTGAAGCTGTAAGCCGAGTGTAAAGATATCCTGATGGATAAGTTCAGTCATACAGCATCAGCCGCACGTCTCCTCAAAAGCTGTAATGTAACTGCAGGGTCACATTTAAGAAATGTCTTTGTATTTATAAACTGCTTCTTAAGAAATGTCTCAATAAAATGCAAAATGCATACAATTTACAAACACATAGTCCATTCAGTCCAATTATGGTTCATACATTCCAATTTCGTCCTTAGTAATTACATCAGTCCAATAAAAAATATCTGTAATGTATTCTATTTGTGTTTTTTTTTTTTTCAATTTTTAAAAAAAATTAAACAATTTGCCGTGTAAGTTAATTTAATAGTGTTGCATTATATTTTGAATCACCAACAGTAAATCAAGGAGACGATTTATTGTCAAACGTGTTAACTAAAGTGCCGAGTCCAAAACAGAGTTTTCTCATGTTGATCTGATATAATCTATCATGTATTTGATAAAAAGTTACCCCCATGCCTGCTTTTATAACAGATTAGCATGGAAAAGCTCAATATTTTTTTTTGGGGGGGGGGGAATCATAATTCACAAGCTCAGCATCACCAGTGGAAGGATGAAGGAAAACCCCGAGTAAGCAATTTGTCTTTTTTTCATCATTAATCGGCATTTTAGGGTTCCTGTTTTTATTTTTGTTTTATCGATGACGTCATTTTGAGATTGACAACTAAATGTAAAGTGCTTGATTAATAGAATCCATCATTATTATTAATATTATTCATCATTTATTTATTTTCACGGCCGTCTCGATAGTCAGGATAAAACCCAGATCTCAAACGTTCATTCCTAAACACGTAATACGCCTTTCATTTCTATTCACTGCACATTTTCCTTCCTTCCGTCTTCCTGCAGAAGTGCTCTTCGTGTCAGGTAAAATCCAAGGCTGGTACCTGTAACCCCTCACAACACACACACACACGCGCGCGCACACGCAGACACACGCACACACACAAAACGGGACACTCTCCTCCGCCAGCGTCTTCATCTGAGAGAGAGCCTAATCAGTCCTCGCCTAAAGGCTGTCAGATTTCTGTCAGGCCTTAATGATATTCACCTAGATGACAGGCTAAGCTAAACAACAGAGCTCAGGCAGGCTGAACGAACAGAAAAGCAGGAGCAGATTTAAGACGGGCTACACGGCGAGGCCCGGAGCCGCGGCAGGCGGGATGATACAAGTCCGATCCACGAGGCAGTCCCCTCTCCTGGGCTTTGGACGTGGCAGACAGTCGGACAGCAATGGCTTCTGACATAAATTACAATCAGGAGGAAGCGTCAGCTGCCAGGAACCTGCAGATTTGGAACAATCACACAATTTAATCATTAGGTGGAGGCTTTGTGGTGGTCTTGATAGCGCGTCGGTGTGAGCATTGGGACGCTGACCCTAATTTCCAAATAGCGGGTGTTTATTGAGTCAAAAGGTCCATTGCTTAGACACAGCCCAGGCCTGGGCGGTCAGAGGATTGTGGGGGGAGGTGGACGGGGGGGGGGGGGGGGGGGGGGGGGAGGGTTGCGGGGTGTCAAGCCCCTTCTCCGACTGCACACAGGAGGATTTTTTTTTTCTTTTTTTTTTTTTCCACCATTAAAGAGCCCCTGATTAATTTAGCACATGTGCCAAAACTGCACATGCGGCGCATGATCCCAATTAGCTTGAAACCCAACTCTGCGGAGGCCCAGCTCCACATTAGGCCTGCCATTCTTCTCACAGTGCGCTCAGTGACAACAGACCCGCTACACATGAGGCCCGCACACATATTCATACGCGACTGATGCTGATAATTATCAGGCGACATGTCACTGCTCAGTGTGACGTTGATGCACCGGTGGGGGCAAAGAAAGAAAACAACACAGGACAAACATTTTAGAGACAAGCAACATGGCGTTGTGTCGGTGCAGGTGATCATTGACTGCAGTGTATTTTCTGCTTGTCTGAAGACATAAAAACGCAATTCGCCGTGATTCACGGCAGACATCCCGTTGTGCATGTCAGAAAAACCGACTTCTGTTCCCTGCTTGCAGAGTTCTGATGCAGAAAGGTGAGCAGAGGTTTTTCACTCAGAACCTGACGCAAAGTGGAAGTGATTGGACAGCACACAGAGCCTCCAAGTTAGTTTCACGTCAGACAGACAGTGACCAATGCAATGAGACAACAAATTTACAAAAACCTGACTCAGCATATGCTTTTGTAAACTTCAGAGTGAGCAACCTTCAGGATCAATGGTTTTACTGAAGTACTAGAGTTGAGCACTTTGTCCTGCACCACTTGGATGTCTAATGGAACTGAATATAAATCCTTGAAACACTTTAGGAATTTAACCATCAGACATTCAAGTAGCTTTGCAGTCAGTCTGTACGTTCAGACTCTTTTACCTGGGAGTCATGAAGCCTAAATGTGATTCTGTGCTCAAAATGTGTTATCCGGCGAGGATCATCCGCAGGAGAAGGAATTTGATCTCCTGGGCCCGAGCAGAGACGTTGCCGTCGGTTGATTGCTGATCAGAAAACGTGACTCTGGCAACCGAGTGGACACAAAGAAGCAGGATTTATGGCTCTGTCCTCTCTGACTGTTGAGACTGGAACAGTGAGGACTTTATTCTCCCCATCACTCCAAACTGCTAACGCTGCCATGTGGTCTGCTTCAGAGCCCTTTCCCCGCCCCGCCCTCCTCCGAGTGCTGACAGCTCAGGCCTCTAATGAATGGGAGTCGCGCTGGACTTTTCTGTAGAGCCGCATGTCAGTGAGCACATCATGTGTGACCCAGGGCTCGTTGTCAAAATAGCTGCGTAGAGTTACAGAGGAAATGGGTCGAGGTTTCTCTATTTGTTTCTTATTTGCAGCATTTGCGCCACGACTGATGAATCAGAGTCTGTCATGTCGCTGAGCAAAGTGGTATTAAATTGAACGTTACTGTGACTTATGGGGATTTTAATTGGTTTGCCTCTAATCCACCATCTGAGAAGCTGTCAGCTTTTTTTTTTTTTTTTTTTCTGCTCGTTAGAATTAAAAGACTCTCAAACCATAAGAAGATTTTATTATTTATTTTTTTCTTTTCCTCTCGAACTGCTCGTGCTGGCAACTCTGTCCAGTTAATGTTCCTTCAGTGGGGTCAGATTTTTTTCCCCCAGAGGAAATGATGCTGTTTACATTTTAAAAGGAACAGTTTTCAGTTCCCAGCCCCTTCGTGGCTGAGGGACCGTGAAGGCATCTGACCATAGAATATCAACAGCTTCGATATTTGGAGCAGGATTATTCCAAAACTCAGTACAGATTAAAAAGGCTTTTTCCGCTTTGGATGTTTTTTCCATCTCACTGTTATGTCTTCTTGTTTGCTGTTTAGGTTTCATTCGCTCTTGCGGCCCTTATTTGAGAGTTGTTGGACAGGAAAGTGGATAATGAAGACATACATGCGCAACAAGCACATCGAATTCCTGGAGGTTTTTTTTTTGTTTTCTCTCTCAGCTTTTCTGTTTTCACACAGACAATGTTGTCGAGTTCTCTTATTACAAGCGACTTTAAGGCTGTTTTTTGTTGTTGTTGTTTTTTTAAGTCGTTTGCAAATTTGTGAGTCTTGCGTTACTGTTTTTGGGGATTGTTTTTGAACGTAAAGTTCCTTACTTGAGTTTGACTTCTTTCTGAGTTAAACTTCCGTGTAGTAAGAGATGATTGACAGGAAGTGCCCTCGTTTCCTGTTCGTCGTTTCCGCCCAAGCTGGCCAGGCGACGGGCGCGCTCCCAAACCAGCGCTCACGCCAGCCGGCCAGAGCCCAGGGGGTCAAGACGGCAGAGGGATGAACGCCAGTAAGCGGGAAAAATATGGAAATGTAAACTGTAGTAGAGTGGAAGAATTTGAACACACTTAAGGAAGGGATCCGCTTCAGATCTCAGGCATTCAGACGCGCTCACCGAGCGAGAGCACCCTTCTCTTCCATGAGGCTATTGAACTTGGGTCTCAGTTCATCAAAAACTAAATGAGACTAAACTAAGAAAAGAGCTAAACATGGCCGCCTCATTGACTGACAATGAGATAATCATATACCGAATAAAACGCACTGCATTAATAAATCCTGCAGTCGCTTCCTTGTGTGCTCAAAAACCCTCTCGTGCGATATCGGCGATGCTCAGTAATCATCTCGTAATCGATGAAAGCACAGATATCACATCTGTCAAGCAGCTGTTATTTCCGTAGACCGCGTCGACCTTTTTGGACGGTGAAACGGCCGAGGCCGGTTGCCTCCGTCTTGGACCAGTTTTCTGCGGCGCATTGGACAGGATGCCACAAAAAAAACGTTTTGGAGCTTCGCGCAGATGGCCGCGGTGTCGCTGGTGGGGAAAGTAAATTCTGTGCACACACCTGCTCCAGGAAAAGCTGCTGAAGTGTGTGTGCCAACAATTTATCGGTTTTTTTTTCCTTTTTTTTTTTTTTTTTTTACCAAACTAAAAGATATGATCTCTTCTAAGTGGAGAGAGGAGAGACAGTTGATTTACAAACGTATCACAAACCTCAATCTAATAGTAAAGTGACTAAAGGATCCCCAATGCTGAAAGCCCAGCATGGTCTAAAGTGCCACATGAACACATGCAGTCACGGTAGATTTCAGAGGTAATGGAGCTCTGCTAAAGTAAGTTTCCTTCTGCAGGTAATTTCCCGTGGCTCCCCTTACAACTGTCCGAATGGAACGAATGGGAGAAGGCATTAGAGGACATAAACAAGAGCACATCAGCCTGTCGGCTCGTCCACCACCGATGTCTCACTGCGGAGTACAGTACCCGTCCGTCTCCCCCGCCCGGCTCCCAGAGCGGTTTGCAGGAAATGTCAGCCGCCGTGATTGATTTCAAACGGCCAATTCCTTGACTTCATGCTTCTATAAAACGAGACAGCTGCTGGGAGAAATCAAAAACCCTGCAGGAGCTGGAGAGGCCTTCTTTTTTTTTTTTTTTTTCTCCATCTGTTTGAAAGAGTTATTGCCTTTAGCAAGACGAGTAAATAAAAAAACATGGCCAAGATGTGGATAGAGGTCAGCGAAATGTTCATTATATAGCAATTACAGCACAAGCTCGGCCTTTCCTCTTGAAAGGCAATCCCACTTTGGAAATCTTTATACAATCAAGACATGACATGTCGGCCATTAAACTTAGGTAAGGATTTGGACTTACAAGATGGCCACAGCAGAGTACTGAGGCATTTTGATTGTTATTTTAAAACCTCCTTTTCAGAGTTTCCACAACCAAATGTTTAACCTCTCTTCCTTTCAGCTATGCTGGCCATTTATTACGTTGCTTCAGTAAATGTTTAATAGCTTAAGCGTCGAAGAGTTTCTTGCCGAACCTTTTTCCGTAACATTCTTCTCCAATGAAAATACTAAAGTCGTGGGAGCTGGCTGCCTTTCCTTCACATTAGTTCCCACATTTTTGGAACTAATATTCCCAAATGCTGAAAAGACTAACTACTGCAGCCAAAAGTTGAAATAACTACATTTGCTCAGTTTTCTTTTACTACACCATACATTTGACTTGAGCAGTTATTACGATGCTCTCACTTGAGTAAAATCGCTGGACAGTTTGGCCACATCGATTGCGGGCGAAACGTTAAATAGGAAAAAAGGAGATGGAGGAGAAAAAGAAAGATAGAGAGAATACAAGAAAACACCCTGCAGGACGCTTCTGCACCTGCAGAGAGAGAGAAAAAGGCAAAACGGCGAAAACCACAGTGACAAACAACATGCAACAACAAATTGACTGAAAAGTACATTTCCCAAAGTGGGAAACGGCCATTTCTTTTCCTCAGAAATGGCCGTCTCTGCCGGACCCTGGTGTTCTTCCACCGCGGTCAAAGATCGTCTAAGGTCCCACAATCTTGGCGACATCCGCAACTTCACTGGTGAGCTTTCCCTGGCGTTGCGAGGCACGGCTGTGTGTTATGAGCGTGAACAGCAGTGGACTGAGCACGCAACCCTGAGGGGCGCCAGAGGCCTGCGCGCGGGAGTCGAAGATGCTTCATCCGACGCAGACTGACTCTGGTCTCTCGGTCAGAGACGTTTCGAGTTCGGACACAAACGGTGGAGTTTAGAACAACCACAAGCGGTTTCTATAGTAACCTCAGGGGGCGTCGTGGCATTAAACCACATGAAAAGAGCAGAAACAGGATTCTGGCAGAGGCGTCTTTATTGGGCCGGATCTCTTTGTGGAGCTTTGTGGACATGGAATCGTTGGTGGAGGATTAGGATATCAGCGTTTTCTTTGTATTTGCACGTAAAACGTTTGAAATGCTGTGATGTAACACTTCGACTGTGACGTCCTGCCCAGGATACAATCGATACAGCTATTTTTTAATCTGGTATGCAGTCTTGCTTGGTGGAATACCTGAAGAACATTTTCCCTCTGCTGACCTCTCCGATCAAAAAAAAAAAAAAGAAAAGAAAAAAAAAGGAGAACATTTTTACTATTTCTAACACGTGAAAACCGGACGGCAGCTGGGTTCAGTTACTTATATCAAACAATCTCTCAACTGTTTGTTAGAAAAGACAAAACTTTGGGAGGAAAACAAAGATCTGATGTGGCTGTAATCATTTTTTAAAAGGTTTCAGACAGCGTCATTACAAGATGTCAGAAGAACTCATTGCTGAACATTAGAAGCATTCTCGAACTCTCCAATCTAAACATGACAACTCACATTTCCACAATTCTCTGCAAATGTTTGGGGGTGACGGGGGGGCGGGGGGGGGGGGGCCCGGCCCTGTGTTGTAGGTCCAATCCGCTGCCATTAGGTTTGTTTGCAGTCATTTGGAATAATGCAACGTGGATTAAAATAGCATAGGCCCCTGGGAGGTTGTTGACTGGAACACACAGCTACAGTAATCTCCCAGATGTGCTTCACATGACTGTGGAGTTAAGTGAGACGTTTCCTCCCGAGCCCTGATGTGGAGCTCGGCGAAAACAATCAGAAACTTCTGGCTCATGAGCTGGAAGTAATTTTATGGATGCCTTGTAAAAGAGTAGAGAGGACTGACAGTCATAATCAGGCATTATACAACCGTGACTAGTGGCAATTAGCCTGAAAAAAAAAAATATATATATATATATATACAATAAAATAAAATTAATTAAGAAACTGAACCTGAACATGGATGAGTAAATTGTGCATGTGAAGCCTGTTGGGCTTGTCTGGAACCAACTGAGACATTAAAAAACTTCCATTAGATTTAAGCCCAATGATCAGCTCATCAGCAAGCTGCCCTGATGCAGCAGCTGTTCTCCTTTCCCAATAACTTCTGCATTTTACTCCTACAACTGAACTGTGTTTCTCAACCGACCCCATCGAAGCAGATGTAGGCCTGTGTCGTGATATTTTACGACTAATATTCCTTAAATTATCATGATTGTTGCCGTTTTTATTTCAGTTTTTTCTGCATTCACCATCAATAGTCCTTAAAAGAGAAACGCATTACTGGAGTAAAACTTCAGGTTTAGTTAAGATTCCATCGATTACTTGAATTAAGGGTAAATCGATTAAGTGTGAAAACATTTTTATAAACGTTTTCACAGTGATGTGCGGTTTCGGGTCGGGGTGGATGAAAAGCCACTTCAGGTCCATTGAAGGTGTTCTGCTGAAGCGTCATTCGCTCTGGTTTTGTCTGTGAACCGAGGATGAGTGAAGGGGGTCCATCAGGCGGCCCGGTCGAACGTAAACACATCTCCGTGATGGGAAGCAGCGGTGGCAACCTTTGCTTTAAAACCCCGTCTCATGGATTTATTTACAGGCGGGACCATTTCCGTGGAGCTCTGTAATTGCACCAATCGTTAGGATCACTCGTCGGATCATTTCAGATGTCCCGCAGCGTAATGAATATGTTAACAGGTCGAATATTCTAGGAAATGAGAAAAGGGGAAAATGATGCTGTTATTTTCTGAAAACCCACCTGAGGTTTGACTGACCCGAGTTTGACTCTTCCAGTCCGGCTGATTCTTTTCTATTGTTAGCAGAGTTGGAAACAATCCCAGATACAAGGTTAGAGATTTTACAGCGCTGCTGTGAAAATCTGTCGGCAGGCTGTGAACCAGTGCAGCGGATGTCTCTCTGTCTGTCGTTGGGTGACTGTGGCTCAGTGGGTCTGGTGGTCGGCTTGTGATTGGAAGGTTGTAGGTTCGATTTCAGCTTCCTCCTGCCCCTGGGTGAGATGCTTAACTCCTGATTGTCTTCTAATTTGTGTGCTTTCTTGAGTGTTAATAGATAGATGTGACTCCAGTGGAAAAGCACTACATAAGTTCAGTCCATTTACCATTGTTTTATAGAGTGAGAGCGTTATTGCAAAAGCCTTAAAATTCCACTTTTAAATCTTTTCCATGTTGATGAACAGGAAACATTTAAAAAAAAGAAAAAAAAGCATCAACATTCACCCAAGACATTTTGCTCTCTCATCAAAACACCAACTGGTTTATTTCAACACCTATTCTCCGTGAGATGCATGAGAATATTGGTCAACAGTGTTTCGTTTCTTTTTCTTTTCGTTACATTTGATAAAAGCGAACATTTAAAAAAAATAATAACACCGTACGTTCACGGCGGAGGCAACGCAAGCAACGCAAAAGACATCAAACTCTCTTCGCCGAGGTTTCGAGGATCGGCTGTTAGCTTGAGAAGGTCACTTGTTTTCACACAGGTCAGTTTGCATAGCATTTGTTTTTTGTTTTTTTTTTCCCCCCTCAATGAATGAAGGCATCGTCTGAAAACCGCTTTTGACGACCTGAAAGAATTAAAAAGTGAAATCAGAAGAAGGTTCAGGGGAGGAAATGCTTTCTCACAGCTCTCTACGCTACGCAGAATGCCACAGCTTCGACTAGATTTATGAGCCGCAAACCAAAAAAAAAAAAAAAAAAAACAGAGCCAAGAATCCAAAAGATTAAGTCCAGTAAAAGCAGCTTTGTTTTGACAGGGTGAAAAATGTCTTAATCCTAATATTTACAGCGGACAAGCGTCTTAGCACTAGACAATAGATGAGCTCCGTAAGTGCTTTGCATCAATTAATCCAGCTAATGTTCGGGCTGGATGGCAAGTTTCACTCTAGTCATCAAAGGCCATAAATAAGGCTTAATGGAACGGCTTTTTGTGCTGCTCTTCGCCTCTGCGATTGTAAGTGTTGCTGGATGTGAGACCGGAGCGGCCCAGCTGGCCGGATCAGCCGCAGCTCCCAATCTAAACACGCTGACGAAGTGCAGGTGTCCTCCGCCTCCACTGGCACGTCGGCCGAAAACATTAGATAGCGGCGAGGCTTTCTTTATAGCTTTTAAATGGAGGCGCAGGGTCAAGGGCTCCCAGCTAAGACCCAGATCAATACCTTGACCCCTCAGGAGTCGGGCCACTCCTGGCTGGAACGGAGAGAGCGAGAGGTGTAAACCAGACGCTGACCGATGACCCGGCTGCCAGACGACCTGCGTCTACAAAGAAAAGCCTGATGGATGACTGCTCAAGATTGCCCTTGATGCCCGTTTGTGTACAAAGAATCGTCATTTGTCGGCACTTCTTGTCTCCTCGGTGTAGAGGAACTTACACGCTGAAGTGCTGCAGAGCCGGTTAATCTTTCAGCGAGAGAACAGGTTTAAGCCAGACGCTGGACGCTTGGACTTTTTCTGAAAAGGTCTTTTAAGCACCACAAAGAGCTGCGTACAAGCTGCAAAGCTGCCTCTTGGAGTCGTTTCTTTGTTTGCGTCTCTTCACTCTTTGTGTTTGACTTTGCATTACACAGAGTCGGGTTGTTACTAGTTACGTTTTATTCAGTTGTATTTGCTCGAGTAACGTTTTGGAGAAAATTGCACTTTATGAAGTATCTCTACTTTTACTCGAGTAACATTTCTGGATTCTCTCCCCACTGAATGAAGGACAAACTAGTTTCAACCAAAAATTCACCAGCTGCAGTTTTTGTTAAAATTTCTGAAGTTTTACATAAAAAGAAACTGATTAGGAATAATTTTCTGTTCCCTGATTTTGTTATTTTTTGTTAGTTATATGAATTATTGTCATTATTGTCAATACTTTTTTTTAATTGAGTAATTTCTTGTACGGCTACTTTTCACTTTTATTTGAGTAAAAATGTGTTGAAGTTGTGCTACTCTCACTTAAGCACAAAATACTGACAATTCAAGTACCGCTCCAATTATTATTGAAATACTCCTTTGTCTCAGTAGTGGCGGAGCTTTAAAATCTGCAGCCCCACAAGACTTTGTGTGATTTTATAAAAGCAAAAACATGAAAAAAAAAAAATGATAATAAAAACAAAATGCCTTTATTTGTTGATGCTCCCTACTGATGCAAATCTCACGCTTTGCTCAGGAGCACAAATTTTCCGAGTTCCAGCGAAGCCCAAACATTCAAGTGGGGAAATCTCGGCTTTCTTACGAACCTTTTGGTCGAAATTCAGTTTTTGCCTCCTTTTATGCAACCGATTCACAGCTGACTCTCGTTTCTCGTGAGCTTTACCGCAATAAATCTGAGAACAAACGATGAAACGCAGCCTGCTCTCGTGAACATGTTTGCCAGTGTTTGAAAGTTCAAAGTGCAGATAAATACAGTCATTAGCTGGTGGTGCTAATGGGGGTTAGTTTGGTCACAGCAGATCACAGCTGTTTTTAAGGTATAAATAACCCCCCAGCAGTGAGTCACAGGGGGGGGCGGGGTCTGCTGCGGGGACAAGCAGTGGGGATTTACTTTGTCACTACATTTAGCGGCTTCTCAGGCACCTGCTCCTTTCCAAAAGAGCGAGCGGCAACAAATCCCAACCCGGTGGCACCCCGCTTCCCGAGCACTGCGGTCAGTCTGATACAGTCGTCCCAAATGCAACTGTGTTCGCCAGGAAGTCAGCACTCAGACGGCTGCAGGCGAAACGTTCAACTCATCTACACAACAACGTCAATAAACATGAAGACGGCAGCTGTAAGAGCTTGTTTAGATGGCTTATCTGAGGGGGAAAAAAAGTTCATTCGGGGGCTAGTTACACTTCAACGTGGAACTAGAAGAAGTAGGGTTTGATGTTGACGATGAATCTGTTGCGTCTTTGAGGTCATTTCTGAGATTGACCTCAACATTTCAGACTTTGTTCTTGCACACTTTTGAATTTTGGGACTCAAAAATGTCCAGGTTGTTTCTAGAAAGTTTCTGAGTCAAATTTCTGAAACGTACTCCTTTCTTTATTGACTTTTACTCTATCTGCACTGGTGATGAAACGTGTCTTCACTGTGAGTCAGCTGGGTGAGTAATGCTTGTTTGTTCAGAATGATAAATGAAGAGTAACGCATTGCAAAGCCGTCTATGAGCTGAGCTGGGCAGTAGTTACATTTGCTTGATTACTTTAACTTTTTTATGTTAACGTTTTTGTTTTTTTGAAAAAATTCATTTTTTGAAGTATTTTTACTACCCTGTGCTTTTTACTTTAATTTGAGTCATTTTATTATGAAGTATTTCTGCTCTTACTTGAGTAAAATTTCTGGATTTTCTCCCCACTGAATGAAGAACAAACATGTTTTAACCAAAAATTCACCAGACACACACACGCACACACACACACACACACACACACACACACACAGCTGCTGTTTGTGGTAAAATTTCATATTTTTTAGAATGAAAGAAACTGATTGGAAAAAATTTCTTTCTTTTTTTTCAATTAATTTTGCTATTTTTTTTTTGTTACTTATATGAATCATCATCATTTTGGTCTTTAGAGTACCAACATTTCCACTGAACTTTATATTTTTGTACGTCTGATGATGCAACTTTTCAATATTAAACAACTGATAATTTGATCAGTCACTTAACACTTGAACAGACTTTTAGTCAAATACTTTGAGTAACTTTTTGGATGGCTACTTTTTATTTTTTTTACGTCAGTAAAAATATGTTAAAGTGGTGCTGCTGTCACGCCAGTTCAATCTTTGACACTGATGAAGCCGTCAGGGCTGGAGAACAACCAGCTCGGTTGCTCTGACTCCAGCTGAAGGACTCAGGCTGTTGCAGATATTTGAATTTGGAGACGCGGCGCATTTAATTTGCTTTTCCTCCTCCCACCCCCCTTCACATTCGAATTGTTACTTGAAAGCAAATGCTGCAAATGGAGCTAATGTCACATGCTTCACAGCTCTAAGTACTATTCCACTCCTCCGGGCATGTTGAAATAAGGACCGCTGATTTATACTTAATGGTCCATTGCATCTCAGTTACTGCAGATGGAAGAGTTCTGGTTTGTGATGACGAGTGGCAGCCTGCTGAGACGCAGCTGAAGAACAGATTTATGCGCTGCGAATCTCACAAACCGTTTCTTAATCAGGGAAAGCTCAGGACTGGCTCATTGAAACAACTTCAGGAGACGTGTTGTTACAAAAAAAAAAAAAAAAAAGAAGCTATTTAGTACACTTCTAACAATTCCCTCGCAGCGACTTGCCTCCATTGTTCAGAGCTGTTAATGTCCGTTCGTGATGCTGAGAGTGTTTCCATAGATCGGCTGAAACCCGCCAGGTCTGGATTTGCATCATCAGGTTGCGCTCACTGGATCGTGGCGTAATTTATCATGACTTCATACTTTTCAATAGGATATTTGCCGCCATCTGTCAAAGTCATGCCGAGACATTTTCTACCTGGACACCCCACACACACACACACACACACACACACATACATGCAGATTAAAGAAAGAATATAGTTATAGAGACACCTTGAAAAACCTTTGCTCTTGAGACCACACACAGTTCTGGTGCTGACTGTGCTTTTGAACAATACGATTTGTCCTCCCGCAATAATCACTTCTTTAATCCTGTTGGAACTGTAATTCTGAGAAAGGTGATATTTCACCATGATGCTCGTGATGGCCTAAATCCCCCCCACACACCCCCGGCTGCCCCTCTGGGCGCAGACCGACACACCGAGGAAAACGCAGGTGTTAAAACACCCCAATGAGCGCGCTGGATGAATTTTGGCATGTTTTCGTTTCATCGACACTGTACTTAATCCCCGAGAGCATCCAGTCCACCTGCGCGGTGAATGCCGAACGCTCCTCAATACGGCGGGCATTCTTCAGTGACAGCTCGACTCGTCATGCCTCTCCTTCTCCATGTCCCCACCTGCGCTAGTCACAACAGTTTACCTTCCCCTAACACCCACCTCCGCCCCGACTTGGCCGTGTTGTTTTGACAAGACGGCGTAGAAAAAGCAGCTGCTGGAAGTACATGGCAGAGCCTGGCGCATGACAGGGTCACTCGAGTGTTAGCTGACACAATCAAAGTGCGATCCATTAGGAGCTCGGAGGTGATAGCAGCAGCAGTTTGTTACTCATCAGTTCTGTTAATGGCCCGTCTTAAAGTTTACCATTAGCTGATGTCATGGCACGCCAGTTAAGCCTGAATGCATCAGTCGGAATGCGTTCTGTCCCGACACGCAGCCAGTATAGAGAATCGTTTTATTATCCTCTCTCAATGACTCAATTGAACTTGGATTACAAGAGTTTTTGAAGGAATTACCTCTGCGCCATGCAGCGTCGTTCGCTGCTTCGTCTGTGTCTGACCAAAGAGCAGGACTTTGACACTACCTCAAGAGTTAGAACCCCAGTTTTTGAAGTCAATTGAACGAGTTCAATGGAGCAATGAGGAGATCTATGGCCAGGCGACTCATGAGAGGCTTGAAGTGATGCGTTCATGAACCGCAAATCCAAGAGGACTAAGCTGCCAGTGGCTGAATGACCCCAGCCGTAACCACATATGTGTCATTTGCCACAAATTTGGTTATTGTGAAATGTTATTGTGAAATGTGAAATTTCATGAAATAAGACAGGATGAAATCTGGTTTTATGAAATAAAACAAGATGATGCCCTGGGCGATTGCCTGTATCAGAACCTGCCACTGCTGCTGTGTGCAGATTAACATCAGTTGGTTTAATAGTAAGTTATGGTGGTTCACTTGGAAAATCGAGAAGGGCATTATGAAAAAGTCCCACTGGTTCAAATTGTACTAATGCCTACGTGGCGTTTCTGAACTTCTGAATGTTCGTCTTTAGAGCCACAGGCTAAGCACGACCCGGTGCCACTCATAAGGATTTTGAGACCCTCAGCGTCCTCTAGGGGTGTGTAGGAGTTTGCCCGACCAGTTTACATGTGTTTTGTAGACTTGGACCGAGTCCCTCTGGGACTTTGTGGTGTGTGGTCCAGGACTATGGGGTACTGGACCCTTTGGTACGGGTTGCTAGGGCTCTGTACCACCGTCGCCAGAGCTTGGTCCACATTGCTGGCAGTAAGCCGGGCTTGTTTCTGGTGAGAGTTGGACTCCTCCAAAGCTGACCTTTGTCACCGATTCTGTTCATAATCTTTATGGACAGAATTGTACGGCGTAGATAAGGTGTTGGGGATCTGACTTGATGGCCTCAGGATTGTGTCTCTGTGCTCTCAAGGTGAGGCGGTCGGTGCATCAGGGGATTGTGATCTCCACGTTTTGCTGGAGTAGTTTACCGATGCGCGTGAAGCGGGCCAGGTACGGCACCGAAACGATTCCACTGACAGCATTTGTCAAGGCAAATTCCAAAGCAACATTACAGATTAGCCGTGGACTGCCTATAATAATGTAATCACGTTTCTATACTCACCTTATATAAATATAAAACTAAAGAGAAAATCATAACATTAGCTGATATTTTGAAGATAGTGGAAATCCTCTGTCGTCCTGGCCCTACTGCTTCTATAACCTCCGTCTCCCCATTTCTGACACTGGATCTTTAATATCTTCATGTTTGAAATGCTAGGTGGCTACAAACCCATGTGTTAGCTTTAGTAGCTAGGTTTTTGGCTACGGTCGTTTGTTACCTTCATATCAGCAGGGAAATGAAAACACTTAGCACTGGATTGTACCGGCTACTTACTGGACATGACGGCACCCAACAAAACTCAGTTGTTGTACCAGGAGCCTACAGACATCTAAACGTTTGTGTGTAGTTCATGGTGCAGCTCTTGCAGCAGTTGGAGCGAGCAGTAACAGGAAGTAATCGACGTGGCTTAAGTTGAAGCAGAAGTGCGTCATCGATATCCTCAAGAATCGATGGTAGAAAAAAAAAAAAAAGTTACTGTTTACTCATGAAAATAACTGGAAAAGTGGGCTGATATTGAACATCATTTGTTGATTCTGTTCGGCGCAGTAAAAAAAAAAAAAAAAAAAAAAATCACATTAACGGGGGAAACGCTCACTTTTCATCCCTCCTCTTGTGCTATTTTGTCAAGGCTGTCTCAGCGAGCTTGTACTATTTAGCTTTAGGTGGTTGGGCTGTGGCAGCTGAGTGACATGAACCCTCGCTGGCCCCTCTTAGAGAGGACATGCTGATTAGGTAATCACCTGTGTACACAAAGCCCGCGCACTCCTCTACCTCCATATCCTCTCTGACAGACACGAGGGGAAGATGCAGTTCTGCTTTCACGCCCCTTTTCATCACAGTGCGGTTAACAGCTTTGCTGCAGTCTGCGAGAAGGTAAAACATATTTCATGCTGTTTGCACAGAACCACCAGGTGAAGTCTGACATGGCCTATTGTCGAAGCAGGACGGGGGGGGGGGGGGGAGAGGAGGAGGAGATGATGAAAAGTTAATCTTTTAATGCACGCTGGGCTGACGCTTATTACCGGTTTTACTCTGTCAGTTCAAGACAGGGATTATGGATACTTGTGTTTTATGGAGTGCAAACACAAGCTTGTCTTTCTTTCATCTTTTGGTTTTCACGCAAGAAAACACGCCATAGTTCATTTATCGTCAAGAATAACTCATCGAGCGCTGTCTCAGGGCGCAGGCTGCACGTTGGTCGTCCCCAAGCTAACACGGCTAACAGGTGCGGCCGTTCTGTCGGACGACGAGGGTACTGCCTGGTCCTGGAGGCCTGACGGGGCCCGGACCCGTCACTGCCCTGCGAGTTGATTCAGCGGCGTGCTCCTCGGCAAATAAAAGGAGCTGTGGGTGGGTGTGGGCGAGGGGGAGGGGTGCAGCGAGAGACCGGCGGTCCATTCATTAATCACCGAGGTAAACAGGCCATCCAGTGACACCTGGCCGGGTTAATGCCCGAGACCCCGGAGTAATTACCGTTCCCCTCCCCGGCCAGACCAGCCACTCACATGAAAGTTTGTGATTATGAAGGAAATGGGAATTAGCAGGAACATTTCAGGAAAAAAAGGCCGTCCCCTGTTTGCTGGTAGCATGCAGGCCCTTCAAGAGAAAATGGAAAGAGGAGCGGAGAGAGGGAGAGAGAGAGAAGAAGAAAAGTCAGAGGCGACGGGGGCTGATTGGACTTTTCCCTGTGGAGCATGAGGGGGGCTGTGGGGCGGGGGTGGGGGGAGCGGCCACGGGGTGGGATGGCAGGGGGTCAGGCCCACACCAAATTAGTAGTGTCTGTTACTTGAAACCCTGCTTTCCCCAAACGCTGCAGCGCCCTTCTGGGTTCCCTGTTGAAAATTACCGAGAGGCCACGTCGCAATTAGTGGTTTGTTTCTTTTAGACTGAAATATGGCCATAATTCATAGCTTTCAACCTATTTCATTGGGAAGATGTATTGGTTGGCCAAAGCAAGGCGGTAATTGTAACACATGATATGGCAATTTGTTACCCCGTAGCAGCCTTGTACACAAAAGCATTTGCATGGATATTTTAGGGAATAATGCCATTTGTTTCCAATCAGATTGGAAATGAAAACTGTTCCTGTTGGAGGGATTAAGCGTCTATTCATTAGGGAGCTGTAAGGCGTATGGGGTCCAGTTTGGGCCCTTTTTGGTATGAAAACGAGCCAGTCGGATCCAACGTTCTCCAGAGCTGCGGTGCAGTCAGGAGATCTGCGCCGCTCTCTGCAAAATAAACACTTATCTGGGACGGCGTGCACAGATGTTTTTTTGCTCGGACGTCTTTTTTTTTTTTTTTTTTTTTTTTGTGCGTGCTCCGTGGTTCTTTCTTTCTTGGAGATTAACAAACTAATCTTCCTGCAATGACTCATTACGCTCTGTATTCAATAATTACTACGTGAGGTAACGATCTAAATGCAAGTGTTTCCACTCATAATGACTCTTTCGTTTTCCAGAACATTGACCTGGCTCGACAGCGAGCGGGTCTCTTGCCAAAGTGGATGCAGAACATTAAATCCCCTATTTCCTCCTGTCCCACCAACCCCTCCGTCCCCCCCCCACCCCAAGCCCCAAGCCCCAATCCTGTTCCACTGCTAAATTTACAGTAGAACTTCATACTCTCAACCAGGTCCAAGAGAGAAAGGTCCAACTTTCTCTCAAACGCAGCCTTGGAAATAAGCGTGTTGCTTAAATTGGGCTCTGTGAAGAGACGTCATGTTGCCATTACGCAAGCCCTTTAATGACACTTGGTGGCCTATCCATCAATCGATACGTGACTCTTCCACGTCGACGTTCAGTGGATCCTGATCCATGCGGAGGCGATTGCGTCCTTCGGTCTCACCTTCCGGGATGAACTTCCCCGGGCTTCTCGGGTCCTTTTGTGCTTCATCGCTCCAGACGGAGGACTCGAGGTGTGAAAAATGCCAAAGTGTGGTTTCCGAATTAGTTTCAACGTAGGCGTCGAAACTGGTTAGAGAATGTGAGAAAACGAATGAAATAACCACCAGACACATCAAATCACCGATTCAGTCTGGTCCAGTGGAAAACAACTCTGCTAAAATATCTGAATGTGTTCCCAGTTATCAGTTTAGATGATTATTCATATTAATAATAATTGTATTTATGACGCCTTTTAGGTCTCAAATTGAAATCTTCAAAGTTTGGTCCCTATTTTCTTTTCTATATTTTTTAATTTGTTGACAAGGACTATTTTTGTATGCCTTGAAATGTGCCTTTAAAAAATGCGTTATTGTCACACTGGGGGACAACCACAAACAATTATCTGCGGTTTATTTCAACTGTTTTAGGGTTTGATGAGCTGAATCCAGAAGTCATATCGGTTTTGCTCAATCAGGTCAACTTTCTGAAGTACGGAGCAACATGAGCATCAAAATGCATGACATGGATCAGTTTACTGAGAATCTGGATCAATGAGTGAAGAGCAGGAGGAGAGACTCCATCAGGACAGGAAAGAGACGGGGAATTTTACACAATGAAGACGAAATGTTCAATTTACATGTACTTACCCTTGTCACTGTTTATTGTTCAGTGTAAAGAAATCCTTGTTTGTAATATTTAATTAATACACTGTGGTCAAAAACCTTTTTTTTTTCTCCTACAACTTGTTTTTGGATCAGAAACATTACCAGAAATCAACTGATAAAGTCGCAAAAATCTCATCAGTTGAGTCGGACGATCAGATTTCTCTAACTAGAATAAAAACCTGACTGAGAAAAATTGAGTCACTTTTGGATTCAAAACAATTCTAACTCAGTTGAAAACACATAGACAATTTCCAAAGAATATTTTTCTGTAAGCCGGTGTTATTGTTATTATCCAAATGGTGAGAAGATTAGCCATCATGTGCGTCACTGATTGAGAGTGATCTTTTCAAACGGGCTGGTCTGGTGAGCCGATCTGCCTGGCTGATGCCCAAACGTTTGATTAATGGAAAGCGAAGGATTAACGTCTACAATAGAGTGAGCTTTTTGTTTGTGTTTTTTTCCTCCTGAACATGGGAAAAGCTGTGAGTGGTTTGCCTCAAGTGCATCTAAAGTATCAGCGCATGTAAAAGTTTGTGGTAGTTTCTGCAGGAAAACACCAAAATCACCAGGTCTGTAGTTCAAACCTCGCTGAGACGCAGTCATAGGCCAAACCAGGACAAACTCGAGGCCCGGGGGCCAAATCCAGCCTGCTGTAGGTGGCATGTGGCCCTCAAGACTCCAAATTACATCTTTTGTAAAACTCACACACACACACACGAAAAAAAGCACATCTCCAATTTTCTTTCCTGATTTTTACTGCAATTTTTTTTTTCTTCTCAAAATTGGCCCAAAACATTGGTTCTAAGTAACAACTGCCTCAGCCTCACTTCATGGAAAGTTGTAGTCCGGGACTGAATAATTAAAAGTCACATTTAACATCTTGCATTAGCGCAAATATCGTACAAATTCCTTACAAATATTTCTAAAGTAGCACCACAAAATTGGGGATGGTCTGACCGATGTGAAAATACTTACATTTAAAAAACACTTACTGAATTCTGAAACAAACAGAATTTATACTGTATATATATATATATATATATATATATATATATATATATATATATATATTAAGAGTTAAATAATTTTTATCAATATATTCTGGCCCTTTAGGAACATTGAAATTTTTGATTTGGCCCAACCTAGAAATGTTAATGAAATCCAGCAGCATGTGAAACACATTCCAGATGCTAAAACAACGAAAGAAGAAGCATAGAGCGTGTTGAAGTTCATTTTTCTAATGCGCATCCTTACTAAATACTGTGAGGAATGGGCTGCATGCATGTCAGGCCTGACAGGAAGCGGGAGTGAGACACGCTGCATCTGAGTTTCATTACAAGCTTCAACACCTGCTGAGCTTTTCACGTTGTTTAAAATGCATTAGCCTAATGAAACTGCGGGAAACTGTTCGACGACAATAATACTCTCTAAATTAATCACACTTACTTTTGCGTGATATATAGCAAACACCAGCTAATTGATCCAGTTAGTCTGATTCTTCTTTCTACTTTTACTCGTCTCTGCTTCCAACCAAAACAGCAAAATTAATGTTCGTTGTCTTGATAGAAACTTAAACTAATTAGGTTTTTCACTTCATAGTTAGGAACCCAAAAGTTTCTGACTATTAATTTTTTCAATAGTTTTATAGTTTCCGAGTTAGAAACAAATCAACCATTATAAAAACGTAAAAGTTAGAAACGTAACAGTTTCTCACTTTATGATAGAAACTTGAACTGAACGGTTTTTCATTTTTAAGGTAGAAACTAACTTAAAACTTCTCTAACTTAAAAGTTTCCAATATTTAAGTTAGCAATTAAGTTTAAGTTTCTAACTTAAATTTAAATTTCTAACTTAGTCACCAGGAAATACTAATAGGTAGAAACTATAAAGTTTAAATATTTTTGGACTAGTTAGAAACTTCAGTTTCTATGATCTTGTAACGTTTAAGTTAGAAACCAAAACCTAACAGTCTATAAAGTTCAAATGAAGCTGTCGTGTGTATCTATTATACGCAGAATAATAGATACACAATAATAGATAAAAAGCAAAAAGAAAAATAAAACAGTGTACTGCCTGCTGTGTGAGTCCATGTTTTTTTGCCACTATTTATCTCATTTCCTGCCTCCATGCTCCTTAGTTTCTTGTCCTGTTTGAATCTTAACACCGCTCACTCAGCGCCTCGTTCTCGCCTCCGTGTTGATTTTTGCTTTGCGTGCCGTCTCTCTCGCTAAGAAGAGAATTACCAGTGCGACTGTGTTCTCTTGTGAAAGCGAAGCTCTTCATTTCGAGGCGTTTTTGCAATCATCTGCATTGTTTCTTTGTTTCTTTTTGTGACTTTTGAAGAGTCAACATGAAGAAGATCAGGTTTCTTGATGAAATATAGGTTCAGATTTCGCTCCACACAGAACGCAATGTTCCTGGTGTTCGTCGTTTCGATACAGGAAGTGAGTCGCTCACAGAGCGTTCCAGCCGTCAAAGAACCTCAGATGTGAAAATCGAAGCACCAGAATCACCTGGATGCTCAAATCCTTTGTCCTACCTGGAACTTGATTTGATGTGCGCAGCGTCGGCGATGGGCTCTGAAACGGCGACCCTGGCCCAGAGACCGCACAGCCTTGTACAGCAAATTACCACGATTGTCAATCTTCCATGTCAGGAGATGCCCTGAAGCGCGGGGTCAGAGGCTGCCACATGCAATCAAAGGAGATCACAAAGTCTCAGGGGGAAACGGAGACATTACCAATCCCAGATGGGATCACTCCGGCACGTGGTTTCGTCATTACCTGAGCTGTTCGAAGCACGGCGGCGGCAAACACGTTGTGTGCACCTTCAATAGAAACCGATGTCTACAGCTGTAAACCGAGGGGGACCAGAACGACGGGAATGCCTTTTGTAAAACTCAGGGATGCACGACATCTGATCTTTGGTCAGCGTCCGATATGCCGATACACTAAAACTCAACCGATACCGATGCCGATATTTATTTTCCTATATCTACTTACTGAAACAATATGTCTCTCTCTGCTGAGGAATTAAAAAATGGAATTAAATTTGTCAATTTAGCCTGCCGCCAAATGCGAAAGCTAAAAAGGGGGCTGAAAATGATGCAACACTTTCAACTTGCATTATGTTTGGTGTCAAATTTATTCATGACATCTGCTCTGTCAAACAGTGCAAATTTGACACTGCAGGCATCATTGTCACTGGTTTGTCTTAAAAAAAAAAGAGGCTTTTATATCTGTGGGTTATTTTGACGACATGGCCGACGTTCAATATTAAACTCATGCATCCCTAGTAAAAATAATTAAGCTTCTTTTTAAAATCTTTGGATTTTACTTTATTTTGAATACTCCCCCACCCCCTTTTTAAGGGTTTTATTGGCTCTAGTGGCCTTTATTTGAGAGTGGTCAGACAGGAAAGAGGGTAATACGGCAAAGGTCATCGGGGTGAGGCTAGAACCTGTGACTGTGAACCTCTGTGCTCCTGTGCTTTTCTTCTTTCTTGGTTCTTGAACCAAGAAAGATTTCAGAAGCACCAGGTCGTGACTTTATGGCGATTTGTTTCCCCCCCCCATTTCCACTTCTGGAATATTTTCCCAACAATCAGAAATTGAGAAATACATCTGTAGGCCATACATTTTTGGTACAGAGGCATGGTGATGTTAAATATTTTTACAACTTCTTTTCTCCAAGTATCCAGTTTTTATTTTCTTTGTCGTTTTACTTTATCACACTTAGTTTAAGTGTAGCGTATTTATATTTGATTGTGCAAAATAACAGGAAGGCTGTTTGAAAGTTGTTTGAACTTAGAAAAGTTAGATTCTACCAAAGTCACAATCTGACTTTAGTAGGAATTTGAACAAATCTGACTTCTTGCCTCTTTCAGGACCAGACACATCCTGGTCCGTGTTTCTGACGTTCTCTGGTGGGAGATTGGGAATCTTAAACAGTTAAAGAGATCATTCTCAATGCTAATAGCTGTCTAAATGCCCAAACCCTTTTTTCACTTGGAGAGTGTCAGGTCTTTCATTGTGCTGTAAAACGATGTTTTGATTAGACCGTTCATCTCTATTGTGACAGGTCATTCAAGGTAAGAAGAATACACCTAATGAAAAGGTTCTTTTGACTTGGCCGGGATCTGAAGCACAGTCAGCTTCAGACTAATGGTGCTTGTGTAAAGCTAATGGCCCGTGGCTCAGTTCAAACACAGAGACAGTATTTAAACTAGTTACAAGAAATATCATAAATCTCAGAGACAGTGATGCCGGTGGTGGTGCTTTACCTGAGATTTAAACACCCCTCCTCCCTCCACATCCCCACAAAATATCTTGTTAGCATTCACCGTGGTAAGCAATTAGCTTGTTATTGGAGCTGTTTACAGAAGTGCTAATGTGAAGGAATTCCCCGGGAAACGGTGAGCGCCGCCCGCTCTGGAAATCAGTCAAACACCTCCTCCGGCTTAAGTAGTCGTATGTATGGGCCGACTTTTCATGTCGGGCTTGTGGTCTTTGCAGACCTGAAGACAGCATGTGGCTTCAGACCGCCTGCTCCGTCCCACAGGGAGAACAGTAAACCAGTCACTGCAATTACAGCTGATCAAGAACATCAACGGGAAAAAGAGCCTGTTGTCCGAACCAAGCAGTGCCAGAGGTTATAGAGTTCTGGGGCTTGATTATGCAAACCACCACACTGAAACGCACGATGACTGAGACTGAAGCTTTAAAAGGGGAAACATGCATTTGGTGGAAATATCTGCAGTGTCGTACCTGCAGATCTGGTGTTATTCTGCTTACATATATATATATATATCTACTTCACAGTTTTCCTTATTACAATAAAACAATGCCCACAGAGCTTGGGGCACTGATTTATAGTATTGTAGGGAAAAAAAAGACAACAGTAGAAAATGTTGGACTTTATTAAGCTTCCTTGCTCTTAACGTAAATCATTTAGGCCGCCGTTTTTTTTTTTTTTGAAAGAGTGGCCTTCGATGCGTAAAAGATAAGTCATCTTTTCCGTGGGATGAATCTCTGGTAAGACTTTATGTGAGAGGGTGTGCATAAGACTGACATGACACTGTCATGAATATGAAGGGGCCTTTATGTCTATGACTGTTGTCATGAAGTGTCATTCGGTAAATAACGACACTTTCAATCCAAAGTTGCTCTAAAAGTTGCGTTGAAAGGGTGTTATTCTGTTTGTGGATTTTAAAGTCCAACTGTCCCTGTTTGACCAGCTCAATGTTTAATGGAGAGGCACAATAACAAAATCCAACATAAGGTGGATTTATTGCAGGTTATCTGCAGGCCATTATCATCATTACCACACACTGAAAACAACAGGCTGCCTTTTATGTACAAAACTGCCACCACAAATAACACATGAACCAATAAATAAAAGTACCAAGAAATATTTACATGAATGCAAATTATTGCAATTGAACAAATCTAAGGTCAATCAAAAGAATAAATGAAATTTAGCATTACTCTTCAACACTCCTAATAAGTTTGTTATCAGAAGCTAAGCCATCAGAAATTTAATTAAACACAAATGAGCATTTTTACTACATTCTCTTTACAGAGGATGGAGGGTTCAGTCCTGCTTCTCAGGAATACCAGAACATAGTCCATAGTCATGGTCTGAAACTCAAATATGCATGACAATGTTTCAGTCATCGTGTTTCAAGAACATGGAAGCCCTTGGTTTCCATTCCACCTACTGAGGCAGCAGTGAAGAGTGTTCTTTTTTTTCTTTTCTTTTCTGTAACTTGTAAATGTTTTTCAATTGCGACGACAGTCTGCCGAGAAGACGGTCTGCCGAGAAGCCGCGGCATCTCGCGGTGCTTTCCTCTCCCGCTGGGTGGTCTCTGCCCGGCTCCATGCAGAAACTCCATTAGCGGCCGGGTAATTTTGCCCGCGAACTGGAAACATTCTTTACCTTCCAGAGATGTGCTTAATATAGAGCAGTAATAAAACACCTCCAGCCTCTGGCGTGTTGTTTTACCAAATAACATCTAACTGCCCATTACTCCCCATTAAGGCTAATGGCCTGGCTAATTAGGATAATTCCATAAAAGGTTCTGTGTTTAGACCAAGCTATGTCTGGAATTAAGTCAATGACAGAAACTGACCGCTCTCATATGGACCCAGTGTGGCCTTTCTTTTTTTTTTTTAAAACAAGGCAATTAGTCTGCAGCCTTTTGAATATTACAGTGTTGAGAAGTCCTCTCGCTGCGCCTCGGCCTCCGGTTTAGCTGGTTAGGAGGTCATGTTACGCTTCATTTCTCTTCACAATGTGATGCTCAGTTTGAAGTGGCTTTAAACAGTAATAATGTTTGCGTAAACAGCAGGAAGTCGTGGCAGGCTCGTATTGACGTAACAGCGATGGGAACTCCCCGTAACACGACATCGGTTCATGCCTACCGAAGCTGCAACCATCAGTTCTGACCAGTTACAAAACGGACAAAAAGGACAAGTCTGTCTGATTTTCGTTGACTCAAATGTCACCGGATCAAAAGATGATTGCACGACAACACAAACGCATGCAACATGACATGGTTGCCTCAAGGTGACGTTTTGCTGTGAATTGGTGCTGCGTAAATAACTGAACGTGTCGTCTCTGGTCAGACCACGGAAAATTGTGGTGTCCAACAAAGCTTCAGCCTGAACCATTAATCGGCGGTCCGTATTGATGTTTCTCCGCAGCCAGAAGTTCCAGGTAGAGTTCAGATTGGCCCAAAATATCCATCGCGTCTGCAGACCGAGGGGAGAGAGTCTGCAGCCGACTGTAACGCACCAACCTTTAACAGTGCATAAAAACACAGGTTTATAATCCACAATCACACATTTAAAAGGCTCGTTGTGGCACAATCTGCTCAACCTGCCTGTTTTGTCGACATTACCGAGCGCTGAGGCTAACCTGCTTCAGAGGCCAAATCAGTAACAAACCAGAAGCAACTTTTCTCTGAAACCCTTGCTGTTGGGATGGAAATTATTTTATTGAACTTTTTTCAGGATCTTGATGTATAGCAAATTATATGTTGTAAGTTTCTTTCAAACTTTGGTTTGGCTAAAAACATACAAAAAAATGAATAAAAAAAATGTGTGTGAATAGCCAATAAAGCCCTTTTAAAACCAGAGAAAGTGCGATGGGGTGTTTTCTTCATGAGTTCAACTTGCATATTTTGCAACAATAATAACAACAATGATTCTCAGAAATCGGTCGCTTTTAAGGCGGCTCTTTTCTTCTGCTCTGGTTCCCATGTTTTCCCCCTGGTGCATCGCACATGCGTATGATTTATTGTCTCTGTTGACATCTCAAACCAATAGAAGGTCTCTGTTTACATCCTGGATAAATTACAGTCTTATTACTATTGATCCTGGACAACTCGACTTAAAATGTTCTCCTGCTCTGTGACTAATGCCAAAGAAGTTGCTCTTTTTTTTCTTTTTCTTTTTTCTGAATGAATCAGAGGAGTAAAACTGGCAGAAGTGAGGCAAAAAAAAAAAAAAAAGCTTTAAAGCTGCTTAGATCCCCCCTCCCTCCCTCCCTCTGTTTCATGTAGTTTCCATGAAAACTCTTTGAAATCCTTTAAGCAATCAGGACGATTTTCTGTAGCTGTACCACACAGCCTCTCCCCAAACGTTCAGAGCAGTTTAACGCGGCCCTATCAGGAGTCAGCATAGTGTATTAATTGTATTCTTGTGGGTACAGCTGATTGCCGCTCGGCCACAGCTGCTGATTAACAGCGGCCCTGGAACGGCCGCTGTTGTCCCAGGTGCTCCGTGTTTGGAGAGGGAAGGCTTCCAAAATTAAATACTTCACAGAGGAAGTCTCTGCCTGGGCCAAGGTTGCACAGCCAGACCACATTGAAGCGTTTTCGGTGTGCTTTCACTTCCTCCGCTTTGTGTTGCTAAATGTTAGGATTTGTGTAACGGTGATCAGAGCGAGCAGGGGATACGGGGATGAAGTAATCAAATGAATTAGCGGGCCGGGGCTGGGCCTCCGAGCTGGAACCGGGACACCAGTCAGAACAATTAGCATTGTTGTTATCAGCAATGTGGTGGTGGTGAGGGTTAGGGTTGGGGTTAGGGTTAGCTTTCGGCGAACGACAATAACCTGAACTGTTATGATCTGAGCGAGTGGCTTGGCGGCGAGTTGTTTGGCCTGGATTGGTCCCACGCAATGGACAAAGCAGCATCCGCCGCGATGCAACGGGCCACAGAACAACATGGCCGACCGGGAGTCGGCGGCGAACGGATGACTTGTGCGACTCTTCAACGGCCGCTGCAAACACTCTGCACGAGAAAATTGTTAAACGCTGCTGGCGCCACTCCAGTTAGCCTAATAAAATAAGTGTTATTATCTCTGACTGCAGTTTTGAACTGTGGAATGAGGTAAAAAAAAACAACAAAAAAACCCCCCAAAACAGCCCAGGCCATGTGTACGGGTATAAATATACGTGCATGTTCAGTAGACCCTAACTAGCCGTGGAGCAGCTAAACGGACTTGATTAGTGCAATTGGAGTATTCAGGAGTGCAGCAGCTGCTTCGATTTGGCCTGATTGCTGTTTGAAAGAAATAGCCAAGAGAGGCACTGTTCTGTCAGGAACTGTTTGGCAGACTCCAGATGCCCCTCCCTACACCTACAACACACTCTCATGAGGACACACACACACACACTCTCTCTCTCTCTCTCTCTCTGCTTGGACCTCCCACCCTCAAATTTGCACTTCATATTCCTCGGCCTCCTCTTTCAACTCCTGCCATCGGAATATTAGCAGCGTGTCAAACTAACCATGAAATAATGAGAGTAATGTCCCTGACATTAGCGTTGTGAGTCATGCTGGCTCTGAGCAACTACAGCAACCGAAATGGCGCCCAGAATCAGAGGAACAGAGCGGAGGCTTTTGGAGCAGGGATGTTGTTTAAACAAAAAAAAGAAAAGAAAAAAAAAACAAAAAAAAAACCCAACAACAATAAAATCTTTCCGTTTCAGACGGGATCAGGGATGTAAACATTTGGAGGGGAAACCTGGCAGGGACTGCTTACGTCTCAGTGAGTGAAGTCCAGCTCTTTGGCTTCTTCACGGATCTGCAGAGCGTCGATGTTTTGACGTCTGAGGAACAGGGCGGAGCCCTGGCCGCCTCAGCATCCAATCAGAGAGGAGAAGACGACCACGCAATATTGAGCGATGACAATTTCTCGTTTTCTTTCTTTTTTTTTTTTTTTTTTTTCTAAAATCACTGAGAACCCTCGGGTTTGGGTTTTACTTCACAGCTGTCAAGTCCCACGTTTTGGCCACATTTTACCCCTCTTTTCCCGTATTGGTATTTCCCCCATAAGTTTAGCATAATATAAAACACAAATTTTATTTTTAAAGAAAGCGCTGCTGCGTCTCTCCACACTAAGGTCAAGCATTAGCCTGGCGAGGCCTGACCTGGCCTGGCGAGGCCTGACCTGGCCTGGC
>VMRN01000010.1:9026649-9077825 GCA_010277015.1 Poeciliopsis turrubarensis | reverse complement strand
TGGCCTGGCGAGGCCTGACCTGGCCTGGCGAGGCCTGACCTGGCCTGCCACCCGCAGTAGCGTTTCGCTCAAAGTTAGCGCTGACAGTGGGAACAAGCTGGGCGTTGTGTCAAAAAATGTTTCCTAACATCCACCAATGGTGGCATCCATGTTGACACTGCAACCAGTTGGTGCCTCTGTCTTTGCCTCTCTGTCTTTGCCTCTCTGTCTTTGCGACACTTAACCCGCCTGGGCAGCTGGTGGGAGTCAGAGGGCCCAGCAGGTGGCGCTGGTGCATTGCAGCCTGGCCTCTCTGTCAGTCTGTGCAGGGTAGCTGTGGCTACAATCCAGTAGCTAGTCACCATCAGTGTGTGAATGTTTGTACGAATGACTGAAGTGCTTTGCAGGGTTATTATAGTGGATTGAAAAGAAACAAGACAACTGAAAATGAAATTAAGGAAACTCTTTTGTCAACGGAGCTAAATAAAAACAGTAATTAATGGGGGAAACTATTCCTAGACACATTTCTCCTATGGGAGACTAAATTATCTTGAACTTAACGGGAACCATGTCATGGATTTAATAAAACACTAACTGAAACGCACCAAAACTCATTACATTTTTATTTATCTTCATTTATTTTGCACGTCGGTGCAGTCGTATTTGACTTCAATTGTTCCAGTAATTTGTGCAAATACGTTTTTCACGATCAATTTTGATTAATCGATTACGTCAAACTTTCGATTAAGTACATAATAGGCGCAATACTCTTATAAGTAATCTGTAATACATGGAGTTGTGATAAAGAACAACACGATTTGGGAAATTACAAAAAGTAAATGAGGAAAAGCTCAAACAAAATTATTATCAGGGTTCTTAAGGTCGAGGCAGCTGTGTAGCTTTCCACACTGATTTATAGCCTCGTAATTATTTGAAAGTTGCAGAACTCGTTGCATTGTACTGTCAGAAATTAGAGCAGTAAAAGAGCCATTTGTTCTGTAAAAATATTTCATCAAAAGGATTTGCTCGTCTCTCGTTAATCTGAAACTTGGAACTTTAAACGTAAACCTTGACCGTTTGCCATTAATTACGTGTAATTTAAAAAAAAAAAAAAACAGTGTTACCGTTACTCCATCACATGAAACACTGATAAAATAAACCGTCATTTTGTTGCAATGTCACAAAATATGAAATAGTTCCAGTTGAATCAGGGCTTTTATTTTCCCTGAGGCAGCTTTCCTTCAGGAACAACCAGATGCCATTTATGCAGAAAGGCAACATAACAACATAAGCAACAGTAGTTTTAGGATATTTTATTGACATTTTGTTTTCCCACAAAGGACAAAACTGATTTCAGAACCGACACTGATTCACATGCAGTAAATGCGTCGCATGTGCTGAGGCTCGTGAGTTAAAACGCGCTCGTTCGCGCAGATTGTTCTTGGAAGGAAAAACTCGTGGAAGTGTGCGAAACGGAAAACCGTCCATGTAAATATGAGGCCGCTTACAGCCTATTAACAGTGACAGGCGCTTTTAAGAGGTCATGCATTTCTTCCTCCGCACTCATTACATACACGTCCAGCACAGGGGGACTTCCCTCGAAATGACATCACTGGAGCCAAATGCACTGAATCCTTTTAGTTGCTGCTCAGCAGGGGGAACGCAGTCACTATATTGAGATATTTTATTGCTCACTGACGACACTGCTAAAACACAAACGCCTCACCAAGTCATGTCGGTCTGGTTTCTACTACAAATATCTCATTGCACTTGAAATGAAACCAAACTGATTTAAAAGGAACTTTTCAGCAAGACATCAAAGCTTGTTTTAAGTAAATGCTTCCTTAATATTAATGAAAAAAGTGTTAGTTCCCTTGGGAGATTATTTCACTTATAACAAGATGTTATAAATTATTATTATTATTTTTTTTTTTTCATCAATATAAATATAATTGTTTGCCTAAAACAAACTCCCATGTCTTCTGGGAAAAGTTACACTTATCTGTTATTTTCGTCTTATTTTACCAAGACGTTTCCACTAGAAATTAGTACAAATCTTACTTGGTAAGTAAACTTGGATTTACTTACCAAGTAAGATTTACTTACTTATGTAAGTAAATTTACTTACTTAAGTAAGTAAGACTTCCTTACTTAAATCTTAAGTATTTAAATCTCACTTAAGTAAACCTTAAGTAAGGAAGGAAGTCAATCTTACTTGAATAGTAGATTCACTTAAGTAAAATTGAAGTAAGTAAATCTTATTTACGTAAAAAAAAACAACAACATTTACTTACTCAGGTGAGTAAGTAAATCTTTCTGAAGTAGGCAAGAATGAACTTACAGATTACCAAGGCAGATTTTGTGTTTTTGCAGTGAAGTAGCTGGAACTGCCTGTGGCAGATGAGAATTTCCCGCATTTCACGACGCTGGATAAAGAGAGGGAAACGAAACAAACTGAGCGCCGCAGAGCAAAGCAGAAGCTGGCGCGTTGAGTGTGAGCAGAAGGTAAACGGGGCTGGAGGGGGGAGTGTGGTGGTGGTGGTGGTAGGGGGGTGGGGGGAGGCAGGACTAAGCGATGTGTGGTGAAGGTTAGTGAAGGCGGAGCGGCGTTGGGAACATCTGAGAGCAATCCCATCCTGTGACAAAACCCAGACATAACAGTCTGCTCCAGCACTTGTTACCAGCACATAAACACTTGCTTTCAGCGAGATAGCGGCAGAGGGTGGAGGTGGCCGAGGGCCTGGGACAATCTGTCATTTATCAACTGCTAATTAACTGTTAATTTGCCAACCTTTGGGTTCAAGCATGAAGCCAATTCATCACGGCCAACAAACGGCCGCTCCCGAGGGGTGGTCCCGCTTCCTGCTCACACAAAACCGTCTGACAGCACCTGCATGAATCATCTGCCTCCTTCTTCTTCTTCTTCTTCTTTTTTTTTTTTTTTTTTTTCTTGTCCAGACCCACTGTACTCTGGCAGTGAAGGCGACCTGTCAGCTGTTGTTTTGTTGTTGTTTTTTTCCTGCTGAACTCATGCAGCAAATAGATTTATTTCTGTATTCATTCATTTGAAAGTTAAACAGCCCACAGAAGGAGTCGCAGTCAAACTCACTGGAGGGAGATAGTTGGCGACGAGAGTTGTGTTTCTACGTGTTTCTTTGTGAAAGTATTGAAACTTTTGGGTCACGCTTCAACGTCAACGTGGCACGCATGGATTTCACGTGACGCAAAGTAGAGCAGGGTGAGTCGTCACAGCTGCGAAAGAACCGAATTCAACTGGAGCCGAAGAGCTTTGAGTTCATTTCCGCTGCCCAGCGACGATTATTGCTTAAAAATAGAACCAAACAAATAATGATCTGAGTCCCATCATACGGGGTGATTCAATCAAGGACCTTCATTCACATTCAGAGGTGAGCAGAGAACCTCAAAATTATAAGAAAATAAAAGCTCTACTTGTGTTTTACTCAAGTGAAAGTAAAAAAAAAAAGTATCTGGTAGAAAAAAAAAAAAGTTTACTCAAGTAATGAGTAACTGATCAAACTGTCAATCATTTAATATTTAAAAATCAGACGGACCAAAATATAAAGTTATGTGGGATTTTTTGGCATTTTAAGGACAAAAACGACAGTTTGTATATTTAACAGAACATGAAATGAGGCAAATAAACCAATTTAAATAAATAAATAAATAAAATATTCATGAAACTTTAACAAAACTGAGTGTGTGAGTCTGGTGACTTTCTGGTGGAAACATGTTTATTCTTCATTCAGTGAATAGAAAATCCAGAACTTCTGTTCAAGTACAAGAAGAGACACTTCATAATAAAATTACTCAAGTAAAAGTAAAAAGTACAAAAGTTTTAGGAGGAAAATATCCCTGAGTAAATGTAATTGAGCTAATTGACTAAACTCATTCCAGTTTGATTTTAGTTGTCAGACAATGGAGGGAAAACAAACACGCACCGACCTTTGTGCATGTGTGCGTGTGCGTGCGTGTGCGTGTGTGTGTGTGTGTGTGGGTGTGTGTGCGTGTGTGGGTGTGTGTGCGTGTGTGGGTGTGTGTGTCGACAGGATTGGCTGTTAATGGGCAGGTGGAAGTGTCTGCCTCACTGAGGTGACAGCACATGTCAGGACAGCACAGGAAATACTCTCATAAAGCATCCGTGTTGACAACTGAGGCCCGACATCCAAACATGAAGCAGTGTGCCTGGCCAAGTCGTGTCTGCTTGCATAAACACACACACACGCACACACGCACACTGAACCAACCATGCTAACAGAGGGAAGTTCAACAAGTTTCACAAAAGTCTTCATTCTGCAGGACGGCTGCTGTTAGCAGTCCAACAGCAAGACCCTGGCAACAAGATGAGATAGATTACACGCAGGTTTGTTGTCCAAATGGCAAATAATTTCCAAAGATGAAACCAATTTTCTAAAGTAATCTGTTTCTGTGCATGCCTCAATTACACCTAATTATTCCGAAGCGGGGACCGTAATCCGTTTAAAATACCTCAGTGCTCCGACGGTAAACCTCCGTAAGCCGGACCAACCCAAGGACGGCTAACTGAGATCCTAACTTCCTGACCCAATCACCTTTTGGAGCACTCGCTGGCATCAAGGAACGCCAACGGCAGGAGATAGTAAAGCCCCCGGCCGGGGTCTGCTACCCCCCCACCCCACCACCACCCCTCCAATCCCTTTACGCCATCACCCACCTCCACAGGGCCAATTAAGGCCAGCCAAGCATGGAAGCTGCAGCCTGGAGCCAAATGAGGTCCTTCTGCAGCAATTTGACTTTCCTGGCCAAAGTCTCCCCAAGACTCCCCCCCCCTCACACACACACACACACATTGAGAAAAGACAGACTGTTTACCAACAGTGTCTGATTGCACATGTGAGGGGAAGGAGCAGCACACCTGTCAGATAGCTCAGACACTGGAAGCCAGTGTGTTCACGTCTAGGCTTGACTGACGGGGGGTGGGGGGGAAACCTGGCTGGATTCAAAAAGAAAGTTAGCGTTTTCATAAAAAAAAAAAAAAAAAAAAAAGGTGAACTTTGTCCCCCTCTGTTCCGGAGCTTGATTAATGTTCAGCTGAGCAATTAATCTGTTGAATCACTGAAGATTTTCAAAATTGGTAAATAAGCTTGTTTTGTTTTGTTTTTTTCCGCTTTAGTCAACGCAGTCATCGAAGCACGAAGGTTTAGCAGCAGTGAAAACACACAGCACAGCCTCAGTGTGTTCCTGGGGCCCGGGGCCCGGGGCCCGGGGCCCGGGGCCGGCTAACGGCCTCCCCACACTTCCACAGGTTTTCCTTTCACCAAACAGCACCGCTGCAGCTTGATCAGACAGTGCAGCACTCGATCAGACGAGCAGCGGGTAGGACGGGTAATAACCAGAGTGAGGTAGTAACTAGTTCCATTTACTCAGTCACATTTACTTGAGAAACAATTTTTGCAAAAAAAAAAAAAAAAAAAAAAAACCAAAAACAAAAAAAAACCATTTAGTATTTAGTACTTTTTACTACAATGTACTTTTTAGTTTTACTTGTTTCATTTTATTATGAAGTAGTTCTTCTCTTACTTGAGTAAACATTTTGAACTTTCTACTCACTGAATGAAGAACAAACATGTTTTAACCAGAAATTCAAAGGACACACACTTGCCGTTTTTGTGAAAGTTTCATCATTTTTTTTCATTGAACAAAACTGATTTGGGAAAAATTTCCTTTTCTACTAATTTTTTTTTTTTTTTTTTTTTTTTTTTTTTTGTTACTCACACAAATTGTCTTTTTGGTCCAGAAAATACCAAAATTTCCACATGACTATATTTTGGTTCGTCTGACGACGTAATTTTTAAATGATTAACTGATCATCTGATCAACACTTGAGTAGACGTTTTGCCAAATACTTTTGTACTTTTACTTGAGTCAAAAATATGTCGAAGTAGAGCTCTGTGTTTGGGAACTCTGCCCCCCTCTGGTAATAATCGGCCACTGACAGAAGATCTGTGGTGAGCTGGACGCCACCACATCTTTTCTAGATCCAAGACTTTGCTCCACCCATTATGTTGGTGCACAAAAAGACCTGAATTCCTTGCAAACCTCACAGGTAAAGAACCCAAGTGTGTGTGTGTGCGTGTGCATGTGCGTGCGCGCGAGTGTGTGTGTGTGTGTGTGTGTGGCCTGAATGATGTGGATTCAAAGTGAAAACGTCCTTATCCTCCTCCTTGATGTCTTCTGGTCTGTTTACAGAACCCCCCACTTTGCTTGGCGCTCACATCGACCCTAATCATAACTGAGCGCTCTGCTCCGCATTACTTTTCTCCAAGCGTTCCGAGCTTCAAATGCTAACTGTTGTAAACATCAAACCCATTAAAAGTTCTTTACATAATCTGAGGCAGGGCGACACAGAGGCAAATCCCTCTGAAGTTTATTTCCTGTAACACATCATTTAGGGCCGAGCGTTCCCAACAGGTCATTAGGATCCCTATAAAAGGACAAAATGCCAAATGTTTGTGCCGCAGGCTGGAAAAAACAGCTTTCAATCTGAGCGCTTTAATTTTAATCATTCGCGTTGCAGTTTTGGAGCCCACGCTCTGAAACCGAAGAAACAGAAAATAAACATGGAACTCTCGGAAAAGAAAACGCAGACAAATACACTCCCTCTTGTCTCTCTGGCTGAGAATATCCCACGTCCAGCGTCTTGTCCTCAACAACTAACGCAGGAAAATCACACACACACACACACACACGTTTGCATGGCTATCTTTGGGGGGCTTTCCATTGACTGCCATGAATTTCTACAGCCTTAACGTTACCCTCATCCTGACCCTAACCAGAAATCAAGTCACACCCAAGTCCTAAATCTAACCCCTGACCCGAAAACAGCGTTTCCCCTTGTGGGGACCAGGCTTTGGTCCCCACAATGTCCTTTGTGGGGACGATGTCAGGAAAGTGGTCCCCACAAAGTATTACAAACAAACACTCAGGTATTAAAAATAAACCAAGACATATTTTATTTATGTTTGATTAGCTTCTAAAAAAAATAAAAACTAGCCAAATGAGCATGTCGTGGTTTCTAACTGGGACACTTAACAAACACTATGTGGCTGTTTTGACACCTGATAGTCCAGTAGACTCAGTTCCATTGGGGACCAAAATGGCAACATTTGCTGAGCATGTATAAGTTTCCTCCTCCTTCACCCTGAAACGATACAAACTAATTGAAGAACCTGTTCATCTCCGACTGAAGGAAACAACACAGAAACCTCCGAGGAGGACACAAACGCATCTTCCTTCCTCGTGAAATGGAAATGGAGTAGCGTGCGTCAGATTTTAGCGGCTGCAGGATTTCTCTTTCGTCTGTGGAGCCATTTCTTGATGTAGCGCGAGACTCGCTCATCTATTTCGGCTCCGTTGGCCCAGAATGCACTGCGCTGCATTACACTTCAACCGAACCGAGACCAAGGTTTGTAGATGGGCTAACGTTTGCTTCAGAGTCCGATTGTGCATTCACACCTCCCCAAACGAACCGGACCTTCTAGACAAACAAACTACAGTTGAATTAAAGCGGACTGAACAGGGCTGGCGCCAACGCACCGTCAGAAAAATGGTCAAACAGTGGAAGAGTTTGTTCTTATCGGCATCAAGAATAAAACAGAGCATCTCAGTCTTATTCGTTTGGCAGCAATAAAGACTAATAGTTATTCATTTTATATGAACAAACGTTCTGCACGGGATTGTGGCTAAGTCCATTCTCTTCCTTGAACGCAGCTGGATGGTTTGAGCGTAGACTGTTGCTCCTGGGAATGTTCTGGATGTTTATAGGTTGTGAAAAGCATTTTTTCCCTCCATGGTCAGGGCTGCAGCGTGAGACGTTTGCTGCGAGGGCAACGCGCGGACACTGTTCAGCCTACACACACTCACACACTCACACACACACACACACACGCACGCACACGCACACACACACACACACACACACACACACACACACTGCTCACCAGCAGCCCTCTCTGTGTGCGCGTTGTGTGTTATTACAGCTGTAAGTGTGCCAGCCGGGGGAAATTTGTGTGCAGTTCACCTGAATTAGAAGCACTAACCCAGCCCTCCATGCTGCGCGGCGTAATGGTTTGTTTGTTTTTAGGGTTTTGCTTTTAGCAAATCATTCCTTATTTGTCATTTACTCATGGTCAGGCGGAGTCGCCCCGAAAAAAAAGGGGCTTGGTGAGGGGGACAGAAGGGAGACGTCTGGTGTGTGTGTGTGTGTGTGTGTGTGCGTGTGCGTGTGTGTGTGTGTTGTGTGTTTCTTGTGGAGCAGATTTGCTGAATTCATGGCACACTCATTCATCAACTTCCATGGTGGTAACACCTCCGTCCAGGTTCCCTCCGCTGCTCTCCACACCTTCTGTTTATCTGGCCTGTGTAAAAGCCCCAGCGACAACGGCCTTCAAACAAACGCTGCGGTCTCTCCAAATGAAAGATTTCAAATCCCCAAATATGGCCACCGCATGTAAAGCGTTTCTCCCCGAGCTCGAGTTCATGACAGCACATTGTTTCAGCTGCACACATCTCTCTGTAATCAGCACCGGTCCTCTTCGGCTGGCCACATGAACGAGGCCATGGCGAGGTCTCCAAAGCGCACAGCAGGAGGCCTCGGCGCAACGATGTGGCGAACAGCTCGCGTCACGAACGCGCAACGACTCAGGCGCCGTCGCAAACTAAAATGGGATCTAGTTGTTGTTCTGCATGAGAACATGCTTTACTTGTTTCTGTGAGCGACTTAAAGTCATTAAAGGGGATCAGTGGAGGCAGAAAAGGTCAAATAAAAACACTCTGAAGTCCATAATTCCCACAAAAGAGCAAGAAATGACCAGAGCCCCACAAACATTTTACAACTTCAGCAAATGTTTTTTTGCTCATGTTAAAGTAAAAAGCAGCCGTACAAGAAATTACTTAAATGAGAGTGAAAAACTATTTTATAAAAGGTCTATGCAAGTACTTCGTATTGACAAATGACATAATCAGGCAGACCAAAATTTTAAATTAATTGGAAATTCTGGTATTTATAGCACTAAATGTTAATAATTCATAGAAGTAATAAAAAAATAAAATAAAATCAGGCAAAATAATTTTTTTTCCAAGCCAGTTTCCTTGAAAAAAAAAAAAAATAAAAAAAAGTGGGTGCAGTTTTCACAAAAAGCATTGCAGGTGTGTGTCTGTGTCTGGTGAATTTGTGGGTTACAGAAATTTTACTGAAGTAAAAGTCACAAAATAATATTTCAAAATAAAATTACTCAAGTAGAAGTAAAAAGTACAGCATAATAAAAATACTCTTAAAAGTACTTTTTTTCAGTAATGGAGTAAATGTGACGAGGCACGACCCAACTGTGGAAATAACGTACTAACAACTGTTTGGGGGAGCTGAACTGGAGCAGCACTGGGGCCTGGTATTGCTTGATGTGCAGCTGTGTGTGAGTGACAATATGTGTGCATGTGTGTGTGTGGACCGGGTTTTTATATCCTTGTGGAGACCTATTGCTGTCTACAATACAGTGTTGTGGGGACATTTTCTTGAGAAGGAAAATGCTGTTTTTGGGATCGGGTTCAGGTTTAGGGCTAAGGTGTCAATTGACTTTTGGTTAGGGATAGGAATACGAGAAGGGATAGGCTGTAGAAAACGAATGGAAGTAAAGTCCCCACAAAATACAGAAACACAATTGTGTGTGTGTGTGTGCGCGTGCGTGCACATGTGTGGGTTTTGGGGGGTGTGGGGGGGGGGGGGGGGGGGGGGAGTACGTTCCTTGTTGATTTTAAAGGTTTACACAGAGCTGGGCAGCTTCACTGCTCTAAATCAGCCAGTCACACCTCACTGCCTCCCTGTCAGAGGCCTATCTGCTACCACTTACTCAGAAATGCAACAAATTTACTTCTAATTACTTTAAATTTTGTCGTGCTTGTAAACACTTGTGCTCTGACAGTTCATTTATTTTATTTGATTGCTGTCAACTATTTATAGTGGAGGGCAGGGCGGCCTGCATGCAGTTTCCATGTATCATCTGGACTGCACTGATAAAAATAAAAAAAAGTGCCTGCGATGATTATCCTCTGGTTTTAGGGTGTTTATTTACTCACTGAGGTCAAGGAGAATTATGCTGTAATTGACATGCACTCAAGCTTGGGACAGCGTTCCCCACGCTCTGCACAACAAGCGATGGGAGGAGACTCCGACTCTTGCTTTAAAACCGTTTGCATTGCTGATGAGCGTCTCAGGCCTGGGTTGCATTTCTTGATGTTGCCACATGCGAAAACACATTGCACGTATGAGACGTGTCACAAACACACCGCTGTGTCCTTCACTGACTAAAGGGCAGATAGCGAGTCCGTGGGAGGACAAACTCAGCAGGCCAACAGGTTTGCTGTTTTTCCCGAGAGTCAACATGTTAGGAGAAATTCCCAAACCCTCTATGTCAAATTAGGCGCCAGACAAAATGCTTGGAACACATTTTATTTAGTGGCACCGAAGTAGGTAGGGAGAGGAACGCAAATCCACAGCACATTTTTCAGACAGTGTGTCATGGATTCTCTTCAAATGGTCCGAACCACATACAAATCTTAACAAGAACTTGTGTGATCAGATAAACAACAACAACAACAAAAAAAAATACAATAATTCTTGTATTCATTCATGTTTCCAACAGCAAAATGAGAGAAAATAAAGGTCGTCAAAATTACAACAATGTTCCAGTTGTGTCAAAGAAATATGGATCAAACTGATGTGAAAAATGTTTTCATATCAGTAGAATAATTTAGAAAAGACGTACAAGCTGAAATTAGCTTTAAAGGTAAAGCTAACAAAAATACTAATGACAGCAACATGCTAGGCTAGCACTAGCATGTTGACCCAAAGTGGCATATTCCATGCACTGAGAAGAAACCCATGAAGAAGCTAAATTTAGCTAAAATGCTAAAGCTAGCTAGAGATGATTATCATTAGCATCTAGGCTAGCACTAGCATGTTGACCAACTGTAACAAATTCCATGCAGTGTGAAAAGAAATATGTACTTTGTTAGTAATTAGAAGTTAAATTGAGCTAAAACCAGCTTAAAAATGAATGATTAGATGCAGGCAATCACTAGCATGTGCAGTAGGACGTATAGTGAAAATGAAAAAAATTCAACAAAACTCTCCTGCATTCTTAGACGTGTTTGTGACATAAAATCTCTTAAACAACGTGACGTAGAGACGCAGAGACATTTTTTGTCGGTTCAAACCTTCCTGACGCTCAAATTTTAATAATTATTTTTTTTTATGTGTATCTGTTACAATTTTCCCATAAAGTCGGTCTGTTCGAGGTGAAAGTCGGCTTGTCACAAAATCCTCTTTTTGTAAGAAAACAGGCAATATCAGGCTTTTTATTTTATTTATTTATTTATTTTTTTACATTTCAAGCATATTTCTACATGGTCACAGCTCAAAAGCAGGAAAATGTACATGCATGAAACAAGATTAAAAATACAATTCCCAAAATTAGATATTAAATAGGTCTTTTGCTTATATATATATATATATATATACAAGACTGATGGCAAGAATGGCTCTTTGGGTTGTAAAGGTTGCAGACTGCTGGTCTGGAAGGTGATACAAGCAGCTGCTGCAATATCTGCAATGATCAGTGTAAAATGGGTTTGTTTTGCGTTTAGCTGAGCTAGAAGAAAGCATTACAGCCAGCAGGCATTTTGACCGCATAATTTCAGCCAGGGAGGCCTACGCTTCCTCTGCTTGCTGTCATTATGCCCTCAGTAAGCCACATAAAGACCCGGCCATCATGTGGAGATCACTGCTCTCCTCGGCGCTCGGCCTGATTGGCAATTATCGAAATAAACCAATGTTCTATATCAGGACTTTTGACTACATAACTACCCAGTTAATATCGGGAGGAAGTGCTGGAGGTCAGGGAGCTCTCAGCCGCTTGACCCCGGGGTCGCAGGAACCTGAGCTACAGAGTGGCACATGGCAGTGAATGAGCGCTAATGGTTTAGATGGTATCTGTTTCACAGGCGGAGAAAGCCAATCTCCCGGGGCAATCTGGAGCAGGGAGGAAAAGCAGAGGCCTGAAAATAAACCCCCACTTGTTTCAGAGGAGCGTGATGCCGCTGCCCAGTTAGTGGGGCTGTTGTGCAGGATGATGAATAATCACACCCAGATGACCGCGCCGCAGCTTCAGACACACCGCTCATCCTCCGCATTGCCAGGCACGGAACCGATTGAAGGAACGAGTTGGAGAATGATTAGGATTGTTTGTTTGGACAGCGCTCCGGCGGCGGCGGTCCGTCACAGGAGCCTCTCCGAACGATTAGGTGAGCGTTTGCTGCAGGCGAGCTACAAACAGAGCCCCTGGTGAGGCCGCCGAGACGTCTGTCGATGCGTGACGTGGCTTCTTGCTTCCTTTGAAATACTTTGGTAAACATCGGGCACATCCATGGCAATGACTCCGTGAGCCCACGGAGTGCCTTCAAATGTAATTTCCCTCCTTTTCCAACCAGAGTAAACAGAGTAATTGCACTTGGGAGACTCCCAGTGCTGGCAGACCAGGGTTCATTTTCGCATCCAAAATGAAACCCAAGTCACTTTAACATTATCACAAATCTGCTGCTTATACTAATATGTTTATTGCTTTCCCGCAATTTGCTCGTTAAACGAAAAGGGACGTTTTCGCGTCGATGTTTTCATAGCACCGCGTATAGCACCCCGTGTGGGTGGCAACTGATTACATTCACTCAGTGAAATCGAAGGCAACCAGCCTTTTCTTCAACTTTTTGACATTTGGAGACGTCTACCCAACCTTTGTCATCTTGGAGGAGGATTGTAGTTCAGATAAAAAAAAGGAGAAGATAATCCTCTATTAGTCCCCCAACTGTGAAATTGAAACTGTCATGACAGAAAGTGGACAGTACAAAATAAGAGTAGCAGAAATAATAACATAAAAAAAAAAAACAAAACAAAAACATAATACGGCTGAAACACTGGGTCCCTTCAAATCTCGACTAAAAACCCTCCTGTTTAGAATTGTATTTGAAACGTAATCAACTATAAATTTAACTTGGAACTTGACATAATGTCATGTTTTGATTGTTGATTCTGTTTTTCATGACTTTGTGTTTCTGTGTTTGTTTTGATGTAAAGCACTTTGACATGCTTTGCTGCTGAAATGTGCTACACAAATAAAATTCGATTTGATTTTGATTTGAAAACAGTAAGGTGTAAAAAAAAAAAAAAAAAACATCATCCAAGCCAAGTAAGGCGAAAGTTTTCCGCTACAGCAGATGGTGACAAAGTCGAACATTTTCCCACCTGTGTCGCGTCGCTGGCCCTCATCTGCACATCGACGTGTATGAGCTCGAAATTTCACACGCACCAATTACGCCGGTTGCCGGTTTTCAGTTTCAATGAAAATGAACGGAGAGGGACGTTTCTAAATTAACGTCTAAAACAAAAATGACTTTCTGAATAAAAAAAAAAAACCTGGAAAACTGAGAATCTTCAGACATGTTTGGTCTGAGACAATAGAACATTTTTTTTGAAAATGCGCATACAGCAGTTTTGTATGCAGATAGGAGGAGAACATTTTGGGTTCATAAACCATTCCCATAAAAGTCTGACTATAGTTTCATTTTATGAGAAGCATAAATGACCATCCAGAAAATGAAAAATAATTAAAAAAAAAAAAAACAGAATTCAATATCGGAATTGAGCATCAAGACTTGCTGTGTGAACATAGACTGAAAGAAATGATATGCATTTATAGACATTTATAATTGCTTCGTTGCATTTGGAATCTGTGTGAATGTATTGGACCTGTACTGACTTTCAACTGGGTAAGCGCCCTGAAATTACTGTTGTCATATTCATGATGTGACAACATTATTACGAATGCCAGCAGAAAAACGAGCGGTGTGTTGATGTTTGCTTTTAATACTGTGAGTGAAATTGAGCTTTACTGAATAAAACAAGCTCTCTTAACGTGACATGTCTTCAGGAAGCTGCAACAATAAGACTCCTACCTGCACTGCAAAAACACAACATCTTACCACAATGTTTGGTCAGGTTTTGTCTTGTCACACATGAAATAAGACAAAAATACCTTACAAGTAATTTCTCGGCAAGATATAGAGTAAATTATTTTGTAATATCGATCAAGAAGTACTAGTTTTTACATTGGCAGATTATTTCACTTCAAACAAGATATTTTCCCCACTTTATAAGCGAAGTTATCTCTCAAAGGAGTTAGTACTTTTTCACCAACTTAAGGAATTGTTAACTTAAAACAAGCTTGTTTTCTTTTTTTAATCTTACTTGCAAGTTAGTTTTGTTTTATTTCAAGTGTACTAAAACCAGACCAAAAATACTTGGCCAGATTTGTGTTTTTACAGTGCATTTGACATCAGCTTTTACGTTTGGGCCTTTCTCTTCTGCACCAGCAAAAGATTTAGGAATGATTACCACAGCTACTGCATGCTGCACATAGACAGAAACCAAGCTTCCTTCTGCAACTCTTAAGCCATGTGAGTCCAACAGCAGCCATCTGACAGAGTTAATTCATAAAAAAAAAAAAAAAAAAAAAAAATGGGTGAGGAGTTTGCTGCAGGTGCTGCCATAAGTTTACCAGATGAGTCAACGTGCTTTTTGAAGAGGACAGGTCTGAACTGGAAAGACTGGGAAGAATAAAGGTGCTCCAGAGACTGGGATGACGGTGACACGAAAAGGGGGAAAATGCTTGTTTGCAGGGCCACACAAGACAAAGCCGGAGCTGACATTCCTGAGTAATTCGGACATCTGTCACATGGCCCGTTTCTCCTCGTCACCTGAGACTCGTTCAAAGCGGACCGGGGCGGCCCGCCCACATCTGTGAATGCTAAGGCGGCCCTGAACGCAGTTAGACTGTAACACTCCGCAGGCATTGTTGTTCAAACTCTGACGTTTAAATTGTGACCCCACTTGGCCTCTGAAGGACCAGAAATGGGGAGAGAAGACGATGAAGTGCTCTGGGAGCAAAAGAATATCTTTGTCTTACAGCAGAGCGCCAGGGAGGAGGCGTTCTCCCAGGTCGGGTTTTTATATCGACCAGCGAGATGTTAGTTGGGTTCCCATGTTTCACTCAACCTCATTGAGCTTATTCAAGATGAATACCAAATCACACATTAATGAAAATAAAAATTTAACACCAAAACTACTGGTAATAATTACAGAGGCACCGATCTGAAAATATCGATATCCAATAGTCTCATTATTGTTTTGGCTGATAACCGATATTTACAGATATTGTATGTAGCACGAAATCTGATCAAGTTCTCTGATTTTACGTTTCATAGGTATATGTTTGAATGAAATGAACATTGTTCTTTTATTCTATGAATTACTGACAACACGTCTCATTCTGAGCAACAATTTGGTGTTTATTTGGAGAAAATGAAAATTTAACAAAAAAAAAAAATGCAGAGCTTTCAGACCTCAAATAATGCAGAGAAAACAAGTTTGTGTTCATTTAGAAACAACAAAACTAATGTTTTAACTCAGGAAGTGTTCAGAAATCAATATTTGGTGGAATAACCAGGAGGTTTTCAGTGGGTTCAATGCAGTGGGCTCTTCATTATTTCCAGAGCTATATTTCTCAACAGTTTTGACATCTATTGAATCTTTATTTATTTATTTATTTATTTATTTATTTATTTATTTATTACCAGAAACAGACGGCAACAAGATGGAAATAATTATCCGTTCTTCTGTTGTTAACATTGGCCCAGTTGTATTGATCTGATTGATACCGATGTCCTAAAAATGACTAATATCAGCCAATGCCGATATATCGTGCATCCCTCATAATGATAATTATAAAAAAGACTATAAAGAGCTAAACGAAAGTTCAACCACACTTTTGCACATCATTTTGGAAAAGTATTCAAATTTAATGAAGTTTATTTACCTCGCACCAATTCGCGCCTGATGTCATCTCAAGACACTTTACGTGACAAAAATAATCCAATCACAGAGACAGATTCAAAGTCAAGCACATATATTCAATTTTGAAACAAGGTATTAAGCATTGCGATGAAGTTCAATTTATTATTAAATAAACTGAACTGAACTGAAATTGAATGTCTCAGGTTCTTTACTTCAAAATACACTTAGAGTTGTCCTGTATCAGTTTATTTTGTTGTATTGCAGCGTGTGTGGTTGTGTGTGTGCATACGTCTGTTTGTAATACTTTGTGGGGACCGGCGCCTGGTCCCCACAAGGGGAAACGCTGTTTTTGGTTCAGGAGTTAAGATTTAGGACTGAGGTGTGAATTGAGTTTTGGTTAGGTTAGGGTTAGGTATGTAATGGATAGGGTTAGAATAAGGGTAAGGTTTAGGCTGTAGAAATGAATGGAAGTCAAAACTACAAAGATAGCCACGCAAATGGGTGTGTGTGTGTGTGTGTGTGTGCGTGCGTGTGTGTGTGTGTGTGTGTGTGTCTGCGTGCCCGTGCTTTTGCTACATATGATGAAATGTTCAGTGTGACTCGTCCGCAGCACCGGCGCACGCTCTGGCGTTGACAGTTAGCTAATGACAACGACCCACTTTGATGCTAAGCACAGTGGAAGCAGGGTCACGACCTTTGGTGTCCTCGCTGCGTCGCACGCACTCGCGCACACGCGCGCGCGCAAGCAGACACGCGCGCGGCCATGGGGAAATAAATTCCCATGAAGATTACCGCCTGCTTTATTTCTGCGCCATCAACTGTGTCCAGATGTGTTATTAGCGTGGAATTAAAAGGCAGCACCATGATGAATGCAAGAAATAACTTCCCTATTAGTGTAATGCATCTTAAATTACACAAATGGGGAGTTAATTGACTTATTTAGGTTTCAGACTCAAATTTGAGTCATTGTGCTGTTCCTAATTTTCTTCCACTCTACGAAGTTATTTCAACATCTGCTGCAAAGACTTTTTCTTCCATCCCCGAGATTAAAACCTGCACGTGATCGTAAAGGAAATATAAGAAACGATCAGAAGGTCTTAAAACTTTAAGAGGGAGGGGTGAAATCACGACGGGGCTGTGAGCTGGGTTTATAGTTAAGAAAGTTTCTTACTTCGACAAAAACCCAAAAGGACTAAGCTTTGTCTCTTTCTAATGCACTTGAACACAGATGCAGCCTGGATGGTGGGTTATGACTTCACAGTCATGGTCAATAAAGTGGAGCTTTTGTTCCACTTTATTGGCAGAAGTTGTTTCTCAATGTTTTTCTCAAATGGAGAAATATTGAAAATACCTCAAATTGACACGTCAAAGTAACGGTTTTTTTCTTTCCGCAATGAAACTGCAAACAACTTTTTAATGACGTGATTGAGCTGCAGTGCTCAAAGTGGTTTATTTATGCCTTTGTCAGGCTTTGCTCTAATATTTCTTGGGCTCCATCTAGTGGCCAAGAGTTCTGCCTGTCTGAATTCATGACTGAATGAGGCCAATAGATTGATCAGGTGATGCGCCACAACAGACATTAACCTAATAGGGTTACAGTTTTGTTTTGCAGAGGAAATTTCAGTTGATATAACTACTATATATGTATATATATAGGTATAATGATATATAGCTAAAACTATTTATTTACACAGTGTGTGAAAGGACACAATAATGCTTTTTGCACTGTCTACTTTTTGCTCCTTCAAAATTAATTCTCTTTACTCAAGTACTGAGTAACTGATTAAATTATCAATCATTTAACTTTAATTACATCAACAAATTGTCAGAAATATAAAGTAAAGTGGAAATTCTGGTATTTTAAGGACCAAAATGACAATAATTCATATAAGTGACAAAACAATAAAAATAATAATAAGAAGAAATCAGGCAAAATAAAAATTGTCCATATCAATTTCTTTAAAAAAATAAATAAAAGTTTTGGTCAAAACATGTTTGTTCTTCATTCAGTGGGTAGAGAATCCAGTAATTTTGTTCAAGTTAGAGTGGATATTCTCAAGTGAAAGTACAGCACAGTAAAAATTACCACTAAAAATACTTTTTTCCCCCACAAAAAGCTAATCAAGTTCATGTAATTGAGTAAATGTAACTAGTTACTACCCAACTCTGGTTTCTGCCACTAGCTTCTCACAGTTTACTGGAACTTCGCCCTTCCCAGTTGGGACGGTGTTGCCAGGGTTACAAACTTTTTCCCGCTCAGTGTAACTTACTGCCAAACGCTTCAACTGACATTGAATCAGAACACGACCTCAACAGCACAAGATATGAGTCTCTGAATCCACTTCAGGAGAGCACCTTCTTCTTCTCTGAGTGACCTTTCACCCCACGTCGGTACAGGCCATGTTTCACTTTGGACAATGACTCCGTCTTTTCGTTTCCAGCTGGCATCTTCACAAGGCCTTCATCTTGTTGTTCTGTTATTGATTTAGACATTTCCCGTCAAAACCCGTTCGTCTCCAGCGCACAGAACCTGTCTCCTTCCCGCACAGTCTGATGGATGGACATTCTCATGCCTCTCATCCCTGCCTGCAGCCATGACCTTCAGACATCTGGGAATCGGACTCGGGGACGAGTCAGACTCGAAGAGCTTCATAGTTCTGGTATCTTGGCTGATTTCTATTGACCAAGATGAACTGGCTGTCTCTCCTTCCCATTTAAATATCGCCACCTTCCTATTTTTTTTTTTTTTTGTCAAATAGTGATTTTGGGTATTACTTTAGGAAGGTGACAATATGATGTCATCAAACCTGGTATTGAAAACTTCTTGGACTCCTCTCAGCTAATTACAGTCCTGTTTCTAAGTTACAGCTATTTAACAACATTTTACAATTTGTCAACTTTCTTGCAAATTAAGTGGCATTTCAGACAATAAAGAAAATTGGTATCGGCCAAAATCGGAATCGGCAGATCAGGCTTTTTAAAGATCGGTAATCATCGATTGGCCAGAAAAGTGCAATCGATGCACTGCTAGTCATATGGCAGAAAGACATGTCACCAAGTGGCAACAATATCACTCAACATGTCTGCAAGCTCCTGGAGTCTGAAAGTGAAGCTGAAAACAGAAACACATCAAACTACAAAAAACTTCAAGTATAGAAAACAAACAAGCAAAAAAAAAAAAAAAAAAAAACCATCTGCAACACTACTGAGGTGAAACAGCAAGGAAGACAGTAAGAACAAGTATGATTCACTGCTGGGTCACAGTGGATGCATTTAATGAGTCAGACATACAAAAATAAATCACGACAAAAGCAACACATGTACTGTACAAATTAAAAACCTCAAAGGAAAAAAGCAAAAAGAAAAAGGAATTGCTGAGAGGACGAGAGGCGAGAGCGTCCCGGTGGAGACGCGATGGACGCCGCCGCAGGAACACGTGACACACGTCTGACGGGACGGGGCGGAGGGCGACGGGCTGCGACGCCTCCGACACGCACCCCAACATGGAAAAAAACAAAACAAATTAAAGGGTCGTTTCACAACTTTGATGATATATATCCAAAAGCAAAACCTCTTAAGAATTGTACAAGTATAAAAAAGCTACAAACATTAATAAATTACATCACTGACACAGAAACACTTCACAAGGTGCTAGTAAAATAATTCTGAAACCTTCAGGATACTAGAAGTCGGACAAGTGGCTGGTCATAGAAACTTTGTGGGGTTGTTTTTTGTTTTTTTTTTCTTTTTCTTTTTCTTCTTTTCTACAGTTTTTTTCTCCTCAAAGCTTCACTTCTCGCTCAAACAGAATCACAATACAGTTAGCTTCGTGTATGTAAGGCCATATGACGATAAACATGTTGGCTAATTCCTCCTGTTGTTTCCCAAGGCAGCACTGATGACCGGAGAGACGGAAAAGGAGGACAGTATCGGAAATTCATATACATACATTGATACTTTTCAAATTAAATTATTAAAAAACAAAAAAAAAAAAAAAGTAAAAATGTAGAATTAAATGGGAAGCGAATAAAAAAAAAAAAAGATACAAAAACTTAAAAGGCTATGTACAAAGCTACATTCTATACAGTGGAGCCATAAAAACAAAACAAAACACAGAAACAGGTGGAAAGTGTGCTGTGCTGCCTGTGGAAGCAAAGGAAGAGAGAAAGTATCCCCGTGTGACTGCGTCTGTCAGGGATGAGGCTTATTGTCGTGTTCCCGCGTCGCGTCCCGGTCCCCACCCCGCTCCCTGGTTCCCCGGGTCCGGTCCGGTCCGGTCCGGTCCGGTCCGCCAATGTGCGCCGTCCTACGTTCACGTTGGAGAAACGTCCGGACTCGGTGTGCTTTGTGCTTTACAGTCGTTTGTTTCCATTTTCCTATCTAACGACTCGAACTAGAATAAATAAGTGGCGGCGCTGATAGTGCTCTGCGAACGTTAAGTGTGGATGTGAAGGCATAAATGCTGCTTGGGGTTGGCACTGATCCGATCCGACGCTCCAGGAAGATCCCGTCTCAGTCTGACAGTGATAAGCTGCATCCACGGGTAGGAGCCCCTCCCTCTCCCGAAACCTCTCCCCCAAAAGCCCCTCCGCCCCGCCGACCCCGACCCGAAGCACGCATGCAACTCATACACATGCAGGGGATACTTTCGCAAATCTCTGAATGACTGCAATGTAGTTCTATTGAGCAACCCCTGATAAAATGACAGCTGTAGTAAAATGAGACATGTTCTCTTAAAAAATATTTATAATAGCTTCTGTACACTTTAATATCTGAAAGTTATAAAGTATAAGTAGAGGCAAAAACCTATCTGAGTGATGTTCTTCTTAGAAATTGAAAAATGCATGATTTTCCTCCGCTCCCGCGTCGTTTCAGTTTTTGTTTTTTGTTTTTTTTTTTGTTTTTTTTTCCTAATTCTCCTCTTGTTGGCTGTTTGTTAGTGAGCAGGCTTGCGAGTCTGGGACGGGGCCCAGTCGGTCAACCGGCCCGGTCCACTAACGGCCTGCTGCTGCCGCTGCCGCGTGCTACAGGAGGAGCTTTCCGTTTCGATGGATCTTTAGGATCTTTCCCAGTCTCTGTTTGGCCGTCGCCATGCCTTTCTTTAGCCGCTTCGCTGTGGAGAGAAGAAGAAGAAGAAACGGCGGAAAATGAGGTCGCATGTCCAGCTGCACTGCAAAAACACAGAATCTTGTTTTAAGTAAATAGTTTCTTAATATTGATGAAAAAAGTACTAGTTCCATTGGCAGAGTGCTTTACAATAATATAGGTAAATTATCTTATAATAAGTGAAATAATCTTGGTTTTAGGAGCCAGAACCACCACGGACTGAATTCTGAAGACTTTACAACGAACAACTCTGAGAAACTTTCATCTCATTTTCTCCGTACTCATTCGTAGATTATTTAGAGATGAACATATTTGCATGTGCATGCTTGTTATTTTATTTATTTATGTATTTACTTATATTCAGTCATATCTGAATGACTTACATAGTTGTTTTATATATGCATATACATAAATATGCAATTTTAGCTCTTATGATCATATTTGTACTATTAATATTTAACACTTTGGATGGAATAGTTGTCAATTAAAATTCTATTCTGCTCCATTTTATCTTTCATTCTATGCTATTCTCTAGACAACCAGTTCACTTCGGTTGCTCCAATCCAATGAGTTCAGGGCTAAAGAGAGGGAAGCCAGTAGAAACAGTGCTGCTCCATCAAACACACGCCGGCAAAGTCTCAAAGACCAATATTTTTCTAAAGTTACAGAAATCATTTTGTGAATCTGACGCAGAACAGACAGAAGTTGCGGTGCGGACCTTTGGCGTCTGCGGGGCCCAGTCGGTCCGCCCTGGCGGCGCTGCTGCTGTTGGTGCTCGTGGAGTTGGTGCTGTTGTTGGGAGAGGACACGGACGGCCGCCTCTGGCTGAGGAAGATCCCCGGCGCCATGGGCTGCGGCCCGCCCGGGGACTTGGCGGTGCCGGTGGTGAACTCGTGGTCGGTCAGGCTGCCGTCCTGCGAGTCGGCGTTGTGGTCCGGGGAGCTGCTGTCCTGAGAGTGTTTCGGCGGCTCCTCCGTCGCCGCGCTCTTCTTCTTGCCGCTTTTCTTTTTCTTCTTGGTCCTCTGCTGCTCCTCCTGCGAGACACGCGACACGTGGTTATCCTTACCGGGTGACGAGCGTCCGCCTGCCCCGGCGCTCTGGGGGTGCCTACCTGGTGAGACAGCTTGGCTGCGGCGGCGGCCAGCCCCGTTTCGATCGAAGCCACGCGGGCTCCTTCTCTCGCTGGTCGCTCGTGCCGAGGAACCGAGGGTCCGACCCGCGCTGCAACGACAGCGCTTTTAGGACTCGGGAGCTTGAGTGACAAGAGCGGCGGCGGCGGCGGCGCGGCGCTTACCTGTCGGGCTGTACGGAGTGTCGTCGCTGCTTTTCCGCTTTTTGGATCTCGATTTGAAAACGGGATTGTCCTCTTCGGACTCCAACGACGGGTACACTGAAACCCAAACAGGTGAACACGTGACTGGCATGACGAGCGTGATTCCTCGCTGACGGGACGCCAGCTAAAGTCCAGTCAGCTGTTTTTTTTTTGTTTTGTTGCTTTTTACTAAACAGTTGACTTCACTTAAAGTTTTCTCCACCTCTTTTCTTTCTTTTTCCCTACAAACTGGTGCACATTGAACAAACATCACAGGCCAGCAATGTAACGTTGGCTTGCGACATTACATTGTTCCGGGCCGATGTAATGTTACGTTTTGTCAAGACAACGAATATCAGCAAACAAAGAAAAAGAAGAAGAACAACGAAAAACGAGTCGGCTCCTCGTTCGGGTGTGTTTTCTACCATGGTAGGTATTTCCAGCGGTGGCCTGCAGGACAGCTGTTGGCCAGCTGTTGGCCGCTTCCCGCTCTCAGCCCGCTCACGGCACCATCATCCCAATCTAGGCTTAAATATCTGATAACTGGGTGATCAACATAAAGAATGGCATGTTTACAGAGGCAGAGCAGACTGCAGCTCCGGCCCGGCCCCGGGATTACACGGCAGGAATGTTCGTGCTACGAACAACTAATTAGACTCTAATTAGGAGTTCAAAAAGCAAGTAAAACAACAGTTCGCAACGAGTGTTAATGGCTTCTTAACAAGCGGCGCTCGGTTCAAACAGCTGCGCTTGGAAGGGCTTCACAAAGAAAGGCGGGCGACGCGATGGAGAACATTTGGAAACAACACGCAGAAGAATAAACACGAGCTCCGATCATCCAAATGAAACGACCTCTGGCTGCAAGAGGCAGGAAGTGAAAAGAGCCCCGGGCCCGTTCATCAGGAATCTGTTTTTAGCGGCACCTGTTACCATCAGCATAAACAGAGAGAGAAAAAAAATGCATCCAGGGAATGTCATTATTTGATTGTTTTGTTGTAAAATATCGATTTGACATCAGAGCCGCTGTCATTCGCTCCACAAGCAGCACACTGTGAAAAACACTAAATCTCACCAGGTAACGTTTGTCCAGTTGCTGGTGCAAATATCTTGGTACACTTGAAATGAGACGAAACGAACGAGTTATTTTTCAGCAAGATATCAGAGTTCGTTTCAAGTGTCTAAGGCTGCGTTCACACTGCAGCCTGAAGTGATCCGATTCCAATTTTTTGTCAAATCAGATCGTTCACACCTCCAAACATATGCGACCCGTGTGCGATCTCCAGTGTGAACGGGGCAAACGACATGCGCAGCAGGGAACAGAATAGTTACGCTTGTCGAGTATCAGTGACGTTCAGATCGGATGACTGTGACCTTTTAGGTCACATTTGAATCGGACACCCAAGTGTCCTGGGTCGCATTTGAAAAAAAACAAAAAAAAAAACAAGAAATCAGACTCATGTTGTTCAGACTGTCATGAAGAGATCAGATACAGGTTGCATTACGTCAAAAAATTGGAATTGGGTCATTTCAGGTTGCAGTGTGAACGCAGCCAAATTTCCTTAAAATTGATGAAAAAAAATTCCGAGTTCCATTGACAGATTATTTGGCTAGAAAGGTGTATTTTTTCATGTTACATGTTAATTTTGCCCTATTTCAAATGCGCTAAATTGTTTGCACCAGAAACTAGACCAAAAATCAGATTTTGTGCTTTTGCAGCGTTTCCTCTACCTCCACTGCGAACCGTCGTCTCCAGTTCCTCTTCACTCCGTACAACAGCCGGAGCGGAGTTGATTTTTCAAAATATTTCGACATTTCACCACATTTAGGTCTACGTTGCGGCTGACACGCTCCTTCTGCTTACCGTAGTCGGAGTCTTTGAAGCACGCGTCCATGTGATCCTGCTCGTCGTCGTCGTAGTCCAGGCTCTCGATGCTGCTGCTTTTTCGGGGTTTCTTCGGGAGCCTCTTGGTGGGCCGCTTGCTGTTGCTGCTGCCGCCGGCTCCCGCGCCGCTCTTCTTGTACGCCTGCGAGCCGTGCGAGTTGCTCTTGGACTGGCTGTTGCTCCACGGCTGCTCCAGGGTCTCCGAGGAGGACAGGTTGGCCATGGACAGCATGCCCTGGATGGCCTCCTGTGTGCTGGGAGACGCAGGCGGCTGGCTGCAGGGGAATGAGCGGAGGAGCATTTCAGCTGTGTGGCAGTCGGGGTGAGGACTTTCCATTGGCTCCCATTCGTTTCTACAGCCCTAACCTTAACCTTATCCTAACCCTGACCAAAACTCAATTCATACCTCAGTCCTAAATCTGACCCCTGACCAGGCTCTGGTCCCCACAATGTGGAATGTGTCAGGAAAATGGTCCCCACAAGGTATTACAAAGAAACACACACACACTGAGACAACATGACACTGCCGCCCCCTTCCCTCATGATTGCGATGATGTTCTCAGCCTTGCATTTATGACCATTCCATAATTGGCCAAAGGAAAATGACCAATTATGGTCGTTCTCACCCATGTAGGTATTGTTATTTCTTATGACCAACAATGGATCAATTGTCATGAAGGAGGACAATTCTTATCAATCAATCAACGTTATTCCTATAGCTTTATTTCAAAAGCTGGCTGGGTGGCCGAAGTGCTGTTCATTGAGACAGAAACGCAAAAAACAACTACAAACATACAAAACGTGCATGGTGCGAGTGTTTTACGGTGCCATGCAAGATGACAGTCTGTCTCTCTTGTTCTGGCAAACAATTTTCTAATTCTAATGGAACTAGATAAAAAAAAACAAAAAAAAACAATAAAAAACGTTTAGTCATAACGGTCAAAAGCCTTTTTGTGCGCAGCGTGTAAACATGCGGCGTGAACATGAAGTCGGAATCTGAACACAAACGAAACGCCTTGAGAGGAAGGCCAGTCAGCGACTGACATGACAAATCCACTATCCAACGTCCCGATAATACCCGGTAATCGCTTCAGCCCCTGTTCAAAGCGCAGAAACTTTCCGAAAAATGAACATATTTCAGCAATGTTTTGTTTCTCTCTTTCATTCCTCATTTGTAGCTTTCAGTGTGGTGGAAATAGACCATCAAGAGGTGAAGGGAAACAGCAAACAGAGTGAGGCAGAAGGAAGCGCCTGGAGCCACGGAGGCCTTGATAGATTAGTGTGGGACGGGATGCAAACACTGATTTAACACAAACTGCTGACGGAGTATTTGTAAACCGCCTGTTGCCTTTCAGCTCCGAGAAAAAATGGGAAAACTCAACTTTTTTATTCGATCACAGAGCGGCTCGTTTGTTTGTCAGAGACTCGGCCCATTAAAGAGGCCAGAAATTCATTTGCAGAGAAGAAAGAGAGTCTCAGGGGGTCCATTAAGAGATTAATGCTGTGCATGTGATACAGCCCAGGAGAAGGGCGGAGCCAAGGGGGGCTTCATGTGAACCTGAGAGGGATGCCCGCCCTCAACCCCCAACCCCCACCCACCCCCACCTTCTTAAAACCAAATTGGTGTCAAATATTTGTGCTTCAAAAGGCACAAACATCTTAAAGACGTTAATAAATGTTGCCAGAGAAACATTTTTCTTTTCTGCACAAACGTCGCATAAATGTTTGACATAAATCTTGTTTGATTTAAGCAAGTTTGGGGGGGGGGGGGGGGGAGGGGAGTTGACCTTTTGACCTTTAAACTTCCTTTAATATCTTCAAAGCCAAAGCGGCACAAAACGAAAATGCTTGCTGCGTAAACGCAGTCGAGTTGATTGACACCAATTTTGTCTGATTTGAAGGCGGTGGGGTGATGGGGGCTGGTTGACCTTTCATGACCTCTGGAAACGTTTATTGATATCTTTAGAATGAAAGCGGCGCAAACTCATATATTTTGCCGCACAAACGTTTGACACCCAATTTGTTGGTGTCAAACGTTTGTGCTACTGTTGTGCAGCAAAATGTTTTGCTTGTGCCTCTACAGTTTTAAAGATGATAACAAATGTTTTCAGAGGTCATGAAAGGTCACCAAATATTTAAAATAAGAGAGGCACAAACCAAACTTTTCGCTGCACAAACGCTGGACACCAATTTTGCTAGACCTGAAGAAGACGAGGGGGTCAACTTGGCGGGGGCTTTACGTGGTGGTATTTATCCTACCTGTTGGTGTTGTAGTCGATCCCGCCCACTTGTTTGCTGGCCTGCAGCAGGTCCAGGATCCCTGCGGCACTTCCACTCTTCTTCTTCACCTTGGAGTTGCGGCTCTTGACCTCGGGCTTGGCCTCCGTGTCTATGTGCAAGGTCTCTTCGTCTGAGGAGTCCACGCTCTGCTGGCGCAGGAAGTGGCACAAAGAAGAAACGCGTTTGCAGAGAGTTTAACAGGAAGCGGCCAAAGGCAACAAACATGCCTTCGGTCTGCCGTTCACAGCAATTGACGTCGTCTAGGTATCAGGGTTTCTGTTTCAGTGAGGTAACGCCGACTTTTTAAGGACAATCAGCACCTAAAAGTCCAGGATCTGTGTCCCAACTAGGTTCTGAATCAGCTCTGTCCTTCAACAACTTACTGCTGAGTGAAGCTGTGAAGTGGTTTTGCACCCACCAAAGCTTCTGTACTTCTTCTGACATTTGGTCGAAAGCGTCATTCATTGTGCTGAACGTTCCAGATTATAAGTCACTCTGGAGTATCAGTTGCACCACATGATTGGCGATTTGGGCTTTTTAAGGCCTAAAACTGAAATATCCAGACCCCATATAAACCCTGTAAAGCCCAGGCTGGACTTACATGTTGCCTGCCTGTTACTCTATCCAGATATGTGAGACATGGGAACATCAGAACATCTGGACTAATTCCTCCATTCAGACCAACCCTACTTCCCCTCAGCGAGCCCCACCAGACAGACACTTCACCTTCCGACTGCTCTGGATGCATTTCTCACATTTTTAATAACATGTTCGCAGTCAAGTCACAGCTTCTTGCATGTCAGACGACGGAGATGGGCAGCTTTAGTGTTTTGCAGAGGCAGTTTCTGGTCAGCATACATACCTTGCTCACTAACGGTTGGAACTTTGCTTTTTTGGCCGGCTGAAGGGGTTCTCTGATGTCCGATAAGACTGGGCAAGAAAGAAGAGTTCATTCATAAACATCAGAGTAGAGCAGGTTCTGATAAATGGCAACACATGTTAATAAACCATCATAATTATTGCGTAGCAGACAACAACGCACTGCAGTCAACAAAGAAAACTTCCGCACATTTGGGGTTTTTGTATGAAGGAAGTGTGGGAGCACGTCAGTTCCCAGGTATTTAAAGCGATGTAATCTCTGCTGAAAGACCTTTTTGCAATTTAGTGACTCGCGAAATATTATAGCAACCCCTCCGCCTCTTTTTATGGTTTTTACTCTCTCGCTTAATAAATTCTAATTAAGAGGCGCTGATTCGGTTAGTGCAGGTGATTTGTTACTGTCATCAGTCACATAACGCCGATATTCTGCTCAGTGATGAAGTCATGACATATTCCTGTTGCCGATAGCCGTCTTATATTTAGCAGAGGCAGTTAAAGAGTGGCGGCTGCTCTGTGGAAGCAGAGTCAGGCGGTTTTGATGACGTTTTGAGCGCTAAGTAGAAAGGGAGCAAGCAGAACTCGGTCGTTCATTTTAGCCGTGCAACACGGTTTTTTTTGGGGGGGTGGGGGGGGTGACATTCAGGAGAGAAGTACCTAGGAAAATTGACGATCCATTTCCTCACTAAAGATAAGACACGTCAGTTCAAGTGACAAAATCTCTGACCAGCCATCCTGGCGTTGATGAGACGAAGCCTCCGATAAAGAGTCTTGGCTCCCATTGGGTGCTGAAGAAGTGGGACGTTCTGAGGCCTCACCAGCTCATGTTTCCAGACGTACCAGCTTGTTTGGGACAGTGTGCGACTGCTGAATCTGTGCTTGTCCTTCTACAATCTGTGCCGGGACAATGATCTTGTTGTTTGCATTGTCCTGTGGTTGAGATCGTTCTGATAATCAAGTCCAGAGTGCGTCCTCTGGACTTGATTACGGTCCTGCTGTTGAATCTTTCAAGCAACGTTGAAAAGTCTTTTCCCTGCTTGGTTAAGATCCTTCCTGCCAGAAGAGTTTTCTTTAAAAAAGCCATTTTTAATGATGAGCAGTCTGCTGTCATTCTCTGCTCCACTGACAAAAACTTTTCTTTTCAGCTTTTCAGTTGCGCTTTGATGATGCTGGAAGTCATTTTTTAGTATTTGTCATTTCTGTTTGGCCAAATGATGAGCTCCAGTGTGTATGATTAGACTAGAATAACATTTCTTCCTTTTCCATTTCATAACATTCCCCGAAAATGTAAAACACTCTAAGAACTGGCCATATGAGCAGAAAGGAGTTTAACTGAGGATAATGGATAACGGGCTAAAACTGGTTCAAGAAATGCTTTTGAATGTTCAGAGTAGAACAGGTTCTGATAAACATGTTATTAATCTGTCATATTCAGTGCATAACGACAGGAACACAGAGCTGCGTCTCTGCTTTAACCAGACTTGGGTCTAGTTATGTATGCGTGGTAGTTCATAGTTATATTTATTCTTTTGTTTGTTTGTTTTTTTATCAAAAGAAACTGATTTGGAAAAATGTTTTGTTGCCTTTTTTTTTTTTTTTTTCTTCACTGATATGAATCATAATTTTTTTTCTTGAAATACCAAAATTTCAACTTAACTTTATATTTCGGTCCACCTGATTATGTCATTTCTTACAAAATACTAAATTATTGATATTTTGATCAGTTACTCTTACCAAATACTTCTTTTTTTTTTTTTTTTTAACTCTTACTTGCGTAATTTCTTGGATGGCTACTTTTTACTTTTACTTGAATGAAAACATGTTGAAGTAGTGCTGCTCTTGCTACACGTTTTGGGCACTCCGCCCACCTCTGGCTTCAACTAAGGAATGTCAAGCTGCAGTCAAAGGAACTTTAACATGCATCAAATTAAGTTTAAGGCATTTAAAGCTGATGCTGTGAAGTGCTTTTGTGCCCACCGTGGTTATTGGCTTAAACAAAAGTGAAACAGAACACGCTTAATCTGAAAACACTCACAGGAAAGATCTCTCTTAACGGTGTTCTTTTTCCGCCTGATGGGGAACTCATCTATCTTCAGCTCGCCCTCATCCGAGACGTACTCGTACTCGTCTCTCACTGGCTTGGTTTTGTCCTCTTTTAGGTTTTGTAACGATCCGAAAATACTTGAGTTGGTCTGAGGTTTCAGCATCTTGGAGCTGGAACAGAAACCGCAGGAGAATAAGCTGAGCGAGGCACTGACAGTGAGAAACCCTCCAGTTAGCTTTAATGGATATCGTGCTGATTGCCACATAGCTCCATAATCACCGTAATAGACCACATCAGAAGGCCTGACTCTTCAAGCCTACCATAAAGTATTTATTTGGCAGCGGAGGCCATGCCATACGTACCTGGCTAGTTTCCTGTGAGACATAGTAAAGCTGAATCTGTCTTTATTGCCTGACAGCGGTATTCTGTCAAACTTGCACTCCTCCTCCATTTTCAGCAAGGAATCCGGCTTACTGTTCTGTAATGGTCCAATCAAAGTCATACTTAGAGAAGCAGAAGTAATGCAAGTGTACAGTATCAAGTGACAAGAGATTCACAGAATGTAACGGCACCAAGTCATTACAGGTACATCAGTCCAAGAAGCTGTGAGTTTTTTCTTTAGACATTTGAAACAACTTTCAAATCAGAAAATAGTGACTTTTGAAAACAGTGAGGTAGGGGTACAGCAATTAACGACGCCGATTTCCTCAATGTTGGAAGATTTTAGTTGATAGGCCGATGCTTAAAGATGAAGCCAATCTTATGCACCTCAAAGGTCTAAATATCAGCCACTGTCTTCTTCTACTCTCCTTTAGAGGGTTGACTGTTAGCCCCGCCCACCAGGTCATGTCTGCATGTTTGTAGTTAACAATAGTCACTGATGTCATCTCAGCAACGTTTTAGTTATATTTAGCAAATATTCAGACAAAAATAAAATTGGTATCGGCCAAAATCGGACTCGGCAGGTCAGGATTTTTAAAAATTGGTTAATCAGCGATCAGCCAGAAAACTGCAATCGGTGCACAGCTACTGCTCAGGTATCAGAACCACTTTTCAATTCAATTCGGTTCAAAAATTCAGTTTCACAAAGTTAATTTTCCAGGAAAAAAAATGAAATGTTCTTGCGACACATTTCTGAAAGTCAATCAAAGCAAGTAGATTCGCGCAGAGACGCAGTATATTAAACAGAATAAAACATTTAAAGTGGTTATAACAGGTTGCCTGAACATCAACGCACAAGTTTGCTTTACAAACTTCATATTTCCATATTAATTACAGCAAAAATATGTCAGACTGAAAGAGACGTGAGTTTTCCCGTGAACTCCAGTGAGTTCAAGAGCAGCAGATGATTTCATCTGGGTTTGCTTGTCAGGCCATTTCGGAGGTTTTGGCACAACCAGTCAGGCTTCTCATAAACCACAAAGCAAAAACCATTGCCTGATTTTCATTGGTTTATTTTTCAGTATCATTTTTAATTATTATTATTAATTTTGCCAATTTTGAACTATTTCATTGACATTGCAGGTTTTTTCAGTCATTAACAGGTAGCAAACAATTTTGCTACCTGTTAATGAATATATATATATATATATATATATTTTTTTTTAGGTTAATTCTTGAGGCGCATGAAGAGAGATGAGAAGAATGTCATGTAGGAGAAAAAAAAAAGAACATGGGAGATTATTCCCGTCATTATCAACACAACACAAAAAGTCCATGTTTTCTGATATTTTCTCTCCCTATTCAGGCTGAGATGGTTATTAGAATCAACTGTCTAATTACCAGTGAAAAAAAGCTAACCGCTAACGGTCAGAGTGCTAATGTTCCCAGATGACACACTCAGATCCTTCTGACCTGCTTCGTGCCAATCCAGATGTTGCACGGCAAATCCAAAATGGCAGCCATAAAAGCCGAGCGGACTCTGTAATCAAGCGTCCGCCGCCGAGTGTTTACAACATTAAACATTTCTGCTTCTTTAATTAAAGGCGTGTGACAGCATTGTGTATGCTGAGATTGTAATTCAGAATGCCTTTCTTTCTAATCAGCCCCAACATTCTGGAGACGATTAATAGCTAGCGCAAGACATACAGAGGGGCTGCGTCTTTGTTTCTTTGACTGTTTTTTTTTTTTTGTTGTTTTTTTACGCGAGTTAAAAGGAAAAGGGTTCTGCAGTAACCTTGGTGAAGACCTAGCGATGATCTCCTCTCCATCTGTAAATGCTTGGCCCGATGCGAAGCAGCGGAGCGGCTAGCAGAGAGGCTGCGAACATTCCTCAGCAGTCTGGCATGACATTTTCCGTGAAACCGAAGCTCTCTAATGTCTTCTGTTTGACGAAATTACACTTTTGTTCCCCTCAAAAAGCTTCCTCCCACTATTCAGCGATGATCACACAACACTTTTATTTTTTTTTTTTTCTTTGCCTTGTGGACATGTGTAAGCACTTAAATGGAAGGTGTTTGGATGTGGACATGGCTTAATTCCATTAAGTAAACTCTGAGAGGGCGGATGATGGACTGCAGAGCCGAAATCTAAGACTTGGCCATATCACCGTTGTTAATTCCCACTTTGAAGTTTGCAAATTGCTTTTAGATGATTCAGGGTTTTTTTTTTTTTTTTTTTGTCAGTTCAGCCTATCGGCTTGTGACTTTTTGGAAAGAACAGGGGCAGAAGTTTGGTTCGGCTGAGAGCGAACGGAGACGCTTTTTTTTTTACTTTGGCATGGGAAAAGCAGAGATGATAACAAAACGTACCTTGTACTTCCATTTGGCTTCCGTCTTGTTTTTGTTTTGCTCTCTGATTTCGAACTTGTCCATGTTGTTCTGCTTTGACGTTTCCTTCTCGGACACACTCAGGACGTTTTTGACAACCTGCGAGTTTAAAGCAGAGACACAAAGTTTAACAGAAGAACCTGGAACCTGAAAGCCTGTTGGCTTTACAATCTGCAAACGGTTCCTAATGTCACAGAAACCTTCATCCGGCCTGGAGCCGGGGTGTCGAACTCATTTTTATTTTGGGCCATATCAAAAATCTGAATGTTCTTAAAGGGATGATTGTGCCATTAAACTGTTAAAATATGAACAAATAGTTGCTTGTTTCAGCATTCTGGAATGCTTAAACAAACCATTCCAGTTTCTTAAAATTAGGTGGGTTTAGACCAGGGTTGTCCAAAGTGCAGCCAATAACCCAACATTTTTAGAAATTGCCCGTTTTCTTTAATTAAGGCAACGGTCCGACGCCCTTTTTAGGTTTTGGATATTTAATGACATACAGATTTCATAAAAGTTTTATTGTTGAGCAGGTAAAATTGAAAGATTTATTTACTTTTCTTGCCAGTTTTGGCCACCGGGGGGCAAAAGGTTCGGACACGACTGGTTTAGGTTGGAGCTTGAATTTGAAAAAGCAGTTTCAGAAATACATCTTCCTATTAATTCCTGTCAAAATGCCCGGCATTCAGAAGCTTTCACGGCTTATCGGGAGTTATGGCAACAAAATATCTAAAAGCAATCACATTTTTTTCACTCGAGATGTGCTCACCTTTGGCTTCTTTTGCTGGTCCATTTGACTCAAGATCTCCTTGGCGTGAGACTCGAGGGCGGCAAAGCTGGAAGGCTTCGGAGGCGGCGACAACTCCTTTATCTTTTTCACTTTCTTCTTTTCCCCGTCTTTGACCTTCGGAGGTTTGGGGGCCTTGGGCGCCTTTGGAGGCTTCTGGGATTTGGGGGCTTTTTTCTTGGGTTTTTCTCTGCTGGGAGACGGGATGGTTGCTGGGGAAACGGGCTCGTCGGGCTCAGAGTGGGTAAATGCTGGTTCCTCCACGGGTGCCTTGATGCTCGGCTCGCTCTTAATGGCTTTTGTTGCATTCTGGCAGAGAGAGCAAAGATATAGGAGAACAGCAACAACATCTGAGACGTCTTCGTTTCAGTTGATGAATATGTCCCACAAACTGGGATGAAACATTTTTACAGTATTCGTTGGCTCTTATAACGATATCTGCGCTTGTCTCAACGAATCAATTAATCTCATGATAAATTAGAATGAACTCAATAATTTTCATTTCTTCAGCCTGGTGCTTTGGTCTCTTATTCTAAAGGATAGTTTTGTTCCCAGAGACTTCGCAATTAATTTTATTTGTTGTTTTGTTTATTTATTTTGGGCAGTCTTTAAATGTTCATTAGAATTTGAAGTTTATCGCTCTCTGAGAACATGTTCCTCCCTTATATCACTTGAAAATGGTCTCAAAGCAACAATATTATTCTTTATCGCGATAACTTCTTGGTACAATTTATCGGCAAAATTCGATATTGTGAATGGCCTAGCGATGTTGCTGAGCAGCAGCAGCTTTTTTTTTTTTCACACCACAGGACTTCACAGAAATAACGTCATGTTAGATTTTGATGTGTTACAGGAGTTTGAGAAGAACGTTTCAGTTTCCACACCAAAGCCTCGTATTATATGCGAAATGAGGCAGAGCGTAGCTAAAGCAAAGACTTCAAATCTTCCCCGATGTTACTCTCTCTCTCTCTCTCTCTCTCTCTCTCTCTACATCTATAAAATCACAGTTACCTCTGACAGCCTGATCTCTTTGGCTAGGTCCTTGATGAGCTGGGAAGGTTTCATGTTCTCTGGTAGCTCATCCTCGTGCTCCAGGAGAGCCTGTCATGGGCAGAAACAAGCAGAGTTGCGGTGACGTGGGAACGTCGGGAAACACCGCAGGAGCCCGATGTTTCACTCTCCATACCTGTTTTTTAGTCCACGCTCTGAAGGCTCCGTTGATGATTTTGGCACCGTGTATCAGGTATGGAGCTGGCTGCTTATTTGCTTTGTGTAAACCTGTAGATTATAGAACATCATGGTGTGTATGAAGGACTGATGGAGAGTCAACGGCAAAACACAAAAGTTTGACCAGGAGAAGTGAATGCTGCAGATAGAAACTTATTTTATGTTGCCAGTTTGAATAATAAACCCAAACGTAACGGATTGTTTATTTTCAATAGGATCAAATGGGATGTACGTCACTGGGAATCTGTCTGTGTGATCAGACTGAATTTACTTTTTTAAAATGTTGTATAGAGCCTTGAGAAAGAAGCTGGCTTTTTTTTTTTTTTTGCCATCTCGTGTAACAGAACTTAAACCTCAGAAGATCTATACTGCACGTAAAGCTATGTTCAAACTGCACTTCAATGCTCGATTCCGATTTTTTTGTGAAACAGGATTTTCTTTTCAGTGCTTCCAAAACGACCTGGAAGTGTCACACATGCGCACTAGAGGGCGCAATAACGTCACACATTGATAGCGCGCTCAATGTTTTTTGCCAACCATCACAAAGATGGTTGGCAAGTCACAGATTGGGGCGCATCAATTCACCGACATCCGTTTTCTTGATTTTGGAAGATCGGTGATCGGCCAATACTTGCATGTTGGAGCCGATCTTATCCTCCGATTTTATCGACCTGAGCAAATATGTAAAAGTCATCGGTTGTCCTCTCCTGCTCTCCCGTGAGGTCTGACTGTTAGCCCCGCCATCCAGCTCATGTCTGCACATCTGCAGCTAACGACAGTCGCCCCTCAATTGCCAACTTAATGATTTTTTTTTTTTTTTTTTTGTTATATTTAGCAACATTTAAGACCAGAAAAATTTGGTTTTGGCCAAAATCGGAATCGGCAGGTCAGACTTTTTAAAGACTGGTAATTGGCCAAAAAACTGCAGTCGGTGCTTCCCTAATTCTCTGTGGTGAAAAAGCTAACCCCTGAGGATAAAATGAATGATGGTGTGCTAACAGCGCAGCTTTGTGGGGTAGAAGTGTCGTGCAGGACCCAGAGAAGCAACGGAGCTTCGATAAACAGGAAGTCATTATCCCGACAAGGCTGCAAGCATAAACAGTTGGTCCAGGCCAGCTGAGGGGAGCTGGAACACTGGCTTGCAATGAAGCAAACCATTCAAACAGGGGCCAGGCCTTTTGAAGCTAATCATCTGCTCCCTCTCCCATCCACCGATTTAATGACTGAAACAATATTAGAGCGTCCAACTTGTCATCTGCACGGCAGACACAACGCCGCGCTCTGGAAGGAAAACAAAAAAGAGCCTTTTCCTGACTGTTTGCGTTTTTCTCTGCTTCATGCATTCTTCTGGAAACTTCAAGAGGAAAGAAGCTTTTCTGCGAACATGGGCACAAGCTGCTGCTGCTGCTGCAAAAAAAACAACTACTTCCTGCAGTGATCAAGAGCTCACCTTTGAACCGCTCCAATAAGTGGCGCCCCACATACCAGCACGCCGTCTCAAAGTTGGGGAACGGGGTGAGAGTCTTGACCTTCAACCTCTTCTCGATTTCATACGCTCTGAGGAGAGTAAAGCATGTTTTAACTAAACACCACGCAGGCTACATGCATTAAGCAACAACAACTACGGGAGGCCACAGGGAAACTACCAAATGGGGGAAAGGCAAAGCCATTTTGTACTCGTGGAAATGACTGTGATGTGGGTTAGTTTCTGGTGCTGATAACTCCGACAAAGCTAACTTACAAATAGCTTTTCAGCAGGATAAAGGAGCTTGTTTTAAGTACATAATTCCTTAATGTTGATGAAAAAGTGAAAAAAGTTCCATTGGCAGATTATTTCACTTACAACATTTGGTTGGCTGGAGAAAGAAAATAATAATCAAACATTTTCTTAGAGGTTCTATGAGGGGGTCATAACTTCTTCAGGGGGAGCAACAGCACCCTCTACTGCCTCTGTAGCGTCACCACAGGACAGCTGTGAACAAATCTGAACAAATGCTGCAGCAGGAAGGATATGAAGAGTTCTTGTGTTTTAATCTGACATCAGAATTCTGGTTCTATCTATGGGCCGAGTCTTTAGTTCTTCATGAACATGAAGGTGTGATGTCACATTGTTCACACTTTTACTCTCTGGAGAGTCAAAGAGCAATTCCACCTCATTGGCTCCAGAGTCGTCTCAGGCCGAACAAGCAAGTGTTGGCCTTGTTCATGAGCTTTATGTCTGTTTGTGATGAGTGTGCGGCGTCAGACAGGATGCCAAACCTCATCTGCATCTCCACACTCAGGTTGTGGACGAAGTGTCCGGAGAAGGCCAGGCAGTCGACTGGAGTCAGCACCGCGTTGATCCACCCTGATTCCGCAAAGAACGACACGATCAATCAGACATTTCTGAAGACTGAACACGGGACAAAAGAATATGCCTGCTTGGATTTCATTTCCTGTCAAATAGTCAAAGAATGAATCTTCTAGGGATACACAATATTGGATTTTTGATCGATATCTTATATGCCGATATATTAAAACTCGTTTGGCCGATAACTGATATTTTTTCCTGTACCTACTTACTGGAGCTATATGGCTTTCTTTACTGTGGAATTAAAAATCTGAATTAACTTTGTCAAGTCAGCCTGCTAGCAAATGTGAAATGCTAAAAAGGAAGCTGAAAATGATGCAACACTTTCGACTTACATAATATTTAATGTCACATTTATTCATGACATCTGCTCTCTCTAAGACAGTGAGAACACTGAAACAGTGCCAATTTGTAAATCTACACAAAACTAAATTCAACCTGTTCACAAGCAACAAGTGAAAAGCACATCAGTCATGGATTAATACGTAACAGCTTCTTATACGTTGTGCTGTGCTGAAGGCATCATGTCACTGGTTTGTCACATAAAAACAAGGCCTTTTATATCTGTGAATTATTTTGATAGAATCGCTGATGTCCGATATTATATTTTACAGCTAATATCAGGCGATACCGATGATATCGTGCATCCCTGATATCTTCTTTAGCATATTCTATAATTCTGAGGTGAGTTTTTAGACGAGGTTTCAGCAAAAGTTACTCCACACCAGTTCTTCTCACTTTCTGAGCACGGAGTGAGACGAACTCTGACCTGACGGGACGAACAGCGTCTGGCCTTGCTTCAGGGTGCATTTGTAACACTTGTCCACCTGGTCGGCGAAGAACATCTCTCCGTGATTGGACGACGACCTCCAGCGCTCGTACAGAGACAGGTTGGCCGACGTGGGCTTGATGAGGAAGAAGATCTTCTCTCCCTGCGGACATGAGCAGGTTTTCAGCGTCATGGACTGGTGTTGCATTGAGGAAGGTTTTGAGTGACCGCTCCGCGGCCCGCCCGACACCGACCTTCAGGACGTGGTACCACACCGAAGCGCCGCCACATTCGATGTGGAAGTCGGTGTAGCTGTCTTTCACGCAGATGAGGCAGTATTTGGTGACCTTCGGCTTCCCGAGCAGGGCGTCGTCGGGCCAGTAGTTTTCTACCCAGGACAGCCGCCGTACGATCTGCGGGCTCTCCACTACGGAGCTCATTCTGGGCGAGAAGAGAGGGGGGTGTGGGGGGCGGACAAAGGCTTTCAACCTGGAGGAAAAAAAAGCTTCCTGTTTTCAAACGTCACAGTCGAGACGGCGAGCCGCTACCTGGTGTCTGAGAACTCGAGGTTGATGACGTTCAAAACCTTCTTCCTGTTTGTGCTGTAGTAATAGTCAACAAACTCTTTGAGCTTCATCTGGCTGTCGGTCTGTTTGGTGACGTCCACCACGTCCACGGGGACGTCTGGACCTGAGACAGCAGGACAGGACCCGATAAGACACAGAACATACAGATGAGGTCAACACGTCACAAAGTCAGTGTAGCTGAACGCATCTCTGCTGGGATTCTGTCGCTACCACCCAAACATCGGCGAATTCAGAGAGAGCAGGTGCTCCCCCTGTTGGAGATCACATGGCACTGCGTGCAGGTCAGATTCTGTGTCTGGAACTTTTGCTTCCCTTCACTGGTTTTATCCCTACTCCAGTTCCGCAGAATGAACACATATGAATAACTCATTCAGACGACCACTTTTGTTACGGAAGGAGAATAAAATCCTGCATCTGCTATAATTACGAATGCTCCTCTATGGCATAATCCTATCACTAACTATTGTTACAATTATTTAAAGCAGTTCAGTACTAAAAATGTCATTCCTACATGAACTCCTGAGGCACATAACACTTTCTCCTATTTAATTAATTTCATGTGTTTATGTGAAACGTGTTGCTAATAAGGCTGAGTTGTCTCAAATGATGTCAGCAGGCGGTGGTAGCCATGTTTGGAAACAAATATGAGGAAATAATAAAAATAAATAACTAGATAAATAATAATAACAACAGAAATCCATACATTTACAGCCAGATAGTCACATACACTGTACTAAAAGGAAAGAACCAACTTTTTATATCAATTTTTAGGTTGTATAATAAAGAAGGATGGAAAAATCTTCTGCGATGTTGATATTTGCGGAAAATTATATAATAAAGTGCGTGGTTTCCAACCTCATGAAATGAAAAATGGTTTTAAAGGGTTAGGGTTACCAATAATAGTACCAATAATAGTATTATTGGTACTATAATACCACAATACATTGAATGTCATCCTGAACATTCAATGTGATTACTTAATTTTTCAAAAACATTGGCTGGTTCTTTATAATTTTTAGCCAATGTTATTATTTGGAAGGTCTAACGAGCCACATTGGCCCCAGAGCCGCAGCTTGAAGATCCCTGGTTTAAAGTACCGGAAGGGACATTTTAAAATGGACCAGATTGTGTGTTGTACCGTCTTAATGGTGAAATACTGAGCTCCAATTAGGTGTTTTTACATTTCCTCACAGGCCAGTAGAGGCACCGACGAAGGGCTCTAGTTAAGCTGTTGGAATTTCTTCCTACCAACATATTTCTCCACATCACTGATGTAGAAGGTTGGGGGAGGCATGGACATGCCCAGACCGTCCTTCTTCTGGACCAGGATGGGTTCGTTGAAGCCGTTCTCCTCCAGATAGTCCAGGGTCAGCTGACCGCTGCTCAGCTTCACCACGATGTCATCAGCGCTGGAAGAGAGAGGAGTTCGGTTTTACTGTCGCCGGCTGGACCACAGCACCCCCATGTGGAGGCAGCTGGAGGTGGCGGTGGTGTGGTGTGAATGCACATGTGAACGCCAAGCAGACCGGAGACCACTCCAAAGGAAAATGCTAACTACAGCGCCAGGGCATTGTGGGTAAAATACAACCAAAACAAACAAGCCAGTCTGGCACGAGCTGAAGAAATGGCTCTTGGTCTTGGTTTGAAGAGAAATTCTTCAAAATCTCAGCCATATTAAAGATCTTAATGTTCTTAAAGGGCCGTGTGTGCCAGTGTACTAATAAAACCCATTAAACTGTTAAAATATCAATAAGTCGTTTGTTTCAGCATTCAGTAATAGTTTCTTAAACTTAAATAACATTGAACATCTTTTCACCAGGGAACATCAGAAAATCCATCCAGGATTTTGTGACTGATTTTTGTGGGTTTTTCACAATCAAAATCAAAGATTTTGTGACTCTAATTTATGAATATTTGTAAGGAATTTTTACTACATTTGCGCTAATATATGACATTAAGTGCAACTTTTTGTGAAAAAAAAAGTCAGTATAACTTGACATCAAGTGATGCTGAGGCAACAGTGACTTAAATCCAGTGTTTATGGAAACTTTTAAGAAACAGTTTCAGTAAAAAGCATTTAAAAACTGTGGGAATTTGTTGATTTTGTGTAAATTTTGTGGATTTGTGAAAAACTGGAGGGATTTATTGATGTGATTTGGAGTCCAAAAAGCTACAGCGTTCTAGATTTGGCTCCCTGGACCCCGAGTTTGTCTCATGTGCTGTAAATGGTCAAAGCCGGTGAATTGGAACCCCAATGACCCGCAGTCGCTGCGGTTCTGCAGAATACTGACCCAGCAGGCCTGGGTACAATTTCCTGTCCTCTTAATACCAACATGTGTCTCTGTTGGATAAAGACCCAACAAAATCCATTAAAGTTTCAAAGTATGAAAACATCTGCAAGGACCAGAAACCCTCAACTCATTGACATACAGCTTCACGCCAGCATTTCCAGCGAGGTTTTCCTGAACTTCGCCACGGAACATCAAAAGCAGTCATTCGGTGTTCAGGCGGAGCGAACAACAAGTGGCCTGTTCTCGGAAACGGAGAGGTGTTCACCTGGGGAACGTGCGGCTGCGCAGCTCCTTGATGAAAACCTGGCTGCCGTTCTGAACCGCCCGGATGTCCGTGCTTTGCCCCGTGTCGTGTTTGCTCCAGTTCTTTTTCTTTTTCACTGAAAAGTCGGAAGCAAGAAGAAATAAAGACTGCATGACGTGTGTGAATTTAAAAATGCATGTTCTCATTTTTAGTCTTGAAATGCCGAGTCGATAAAACGTTTGTTTTCAGCACAATCTTATTAAAACGTGAAGCCATTAAAACAGAGGCCCACACTGCCACCCGGTGGCCGACTGAATCGGTGCTGTTACTCACATGTGGATTTGCCGTGGGTCTTCTCGCAGTTTGGGCAGTGATAGATGTCGATGTCCGGCGCATCGTCTTCATCCACCCCAACACAGCTGAAAGCAGAACCGCAGCAAGGCTTATTGTCAACAAACACAGACGACAGCAGCGACATTCTGACCCATGCCATGTGTTGTAGGCACAGGGCCGGACCAAGCAAAATTTCGTTTTGGGGCCCTTTAATTCTGCTAACAATGTGGACTGGCTGCAGTTAGCAGCCCCATCATTAGTATTAATACCACACTACCTGTCATATAGTGTGTATGGAAACTTATCAAATGTCAATTTTTACTGATTTTTGCGTGAATAATTGACGCATTAATCTTGGTGTTTATGTTGGAAGTTGTCTCCGCAAATGCTGTTGTTTTTAGACCTCAGCTCACTCGTCCAATTTCTTCCAATAGTTTGACTGTTGTTAATTCACTGCAATACCGTGAATGGAGGACTCTATGCAGCCGGCAGGAGAAAAGTGTCATCTGACAGATTATTAGGTAATCCAGAGACGAACTGAGTTTATTACCACAGCAGATGGAAAGTGAAGTCATTCCTTCAGACGCTCCTCTGCTTCTCTTCCTACAGGCGCAGCCGCACGGCATGTCAGAGACTCTGGGCAGATTTGACCACTTTTTCACCTCATCGGCCGAACAAAAGAGTTTTCTATCAATTAGGCGAAGGAGAAATCACTGATCACGTTCGGCTCCTAATCACTCTAGTCGGAGTTAGGAATTAAACTCTCGGAATCGGAATCAAAACACACTCTGACTTCTTGTCACATCTTTTTGTTGTTCAAGTTAAACTTTTACTGATATGGACCTGATTGTTTAGTTTCCCTCTGAGATCAATAAACTACTTGTAGAATTTGAATTTGATTTAGGATTGTTTTATTTCATCACATTTTTGCTCTATTTTATTTTTTTATGACCTGAACATGTGGAAAAGGGATAAACTTGCCCACATTGAAATAAATGAAGCCACCCTGCATTATTTACAAAAATTTTTTGTGCAGATTAAAAAAGTTCAAATTAAATTAATTCAATCAAAAATGAACTCAATGAGAGAGAAACTGTTGGGTCCAAACAGAGGAAAATCTCAGGCTGAATCCAGGTCGTTGGCTTATAACTGACTCAGAAGGCCGTTTCGAGTTAAGAGCAAAAAAATATAATTAATCACAATATGACAATAACTTACTAGTTATTAGGTCAAAACTACTAAGTAAAAGTTAATTCAGGCCACATTTTACTGTATAGTCTCTAGTTATATTTCGTATAAATATATATATACATTTATAATTAGCTAAGACATGGGAACTCCACATGCTGTCCAGCGATGCACCAATCCACTTTTTTCATTTCCGATACCTGCGGTTTGGTATCCGCAGAAACCAATCCGATACAGAAAAACAGCTGAATTGACTTAAAACTAGGGATGGGCTGATATGAAAATTTGGGCCAATATTAATATCCAAAATTAATATTGTTGTAATGGCCGATAACCGATATTTAGCTATATTATGGATATTTTACTGCAGTTTCAACAACTTTGGAAAAAAACCTGACGAGAAACAGATCAAAATAAATGTTTGCTTATATCGGGTCGATAACGATATGTCAAAACACGACTAATATCGGCCAATACCGATCTCGGTGCCGATATATAGTTCATCCCTACTTAAAAGGTTTCAGTTTTTTCAAACACAGACATAAGTGCCCTGAAGTACGAATCAATTTGATAACTATGCGCCAGCACAGCACAATGAAACACACCAAGAGCTTCACAAGCTCCGTCAAACACGTGAAAGCAACTTTCATTTACTCAGTCACTACATTTAGGAGAAGAACAGGCAATGTACAATAAACAATGAAGGAACTGAAACCGACAAATATTGCTTGACAAATGCTTCCAAAGAATTTCTCTGTGGAGGATTTTCTGTAGGCCTGCAGGCAGTGAGCTTTGCAGGCCATGGATTTTCCATTTGAGATCCACCAATCTGATATGAATAGATGTTTTTCAGCAGCTATTCGATATTTTAAAAATTCCAGATCAGTTACCAGTGACAACGTGCCTGATGCTTAAGGACAGACTTGTTGAATCTATTGCTGTTCTTTGTGCTTTATTATTCATTCTGTGTTCTATTTAGTATTCCTAATTGCACTTTCTGAGCCATTGGAAAAAAATGTATTTGCACGCGTTTGCCCAAGGTAATCAAACTATTGTTTATGCTGAAAGAACACAAACCTCATTTCTCCCGCAAAATACATTTGTAGGAAACAATCTGCTAGTGGCGCGCAAAGAACGACCCGATCAGACGCCTGTAAACATACAGAGATCCTCTCAGACAGCGACGAAGGCCAGAATCTAAAGCCAAACTTCATATTATGTTTTAAAACAACTATGAAAACATGTTTCGAGGAGTGAAACTGTGAGACAGTCTCAGGGGAAGTCCAAACAGTTTAAAAAGTTTCAATATTTCACTGGAGCTATGTTTAGCTCCGGCTCTGACTTATTTAGAGGTCATGCGTTTGTTCTGCATTTGTTAAATGCGTGTATTTGAACATTAATATCACATCTTTGTCTTTACTCTCCCAACGATTTCCCAATCTGCGTCCCACAAACGCACCGGAGGACGGACACGACGGACAGGGTCACGACCCAGCTTCAAGATCAAATTGTTCCAGAATGTTTCCAGTAGCGATGTGCAGATTGACGCTGAAATATCAATACTTTCATTTCATTGTAGTTCTTAAAAATTACACAAGAATTTATATCAGTAGGGTTTTTACTTTACAACTTTTTTTTTTTTTTTTGAGTTTGCAACATTCCCACATATCTTGTATGATTTTTGTTGTAGTTAAAATAGCAGCTTTAGGAAATGACAACTGCTATTTCAAAGCACCTCTGAGACTCAAAAGAATAAATTAGAGTGACGTCTTTCATTCTTCTAAGGAAGCTATGATTTGAAATACAACTATTTTTTTTTTAGATCTAACAGGCAAATTAAGTGTTTTTGCACAAAGTATTGTATCGTATCGTATCGCTGATACCAACTTTAATTTTTCTCAGTATTGGATCGGAAAGGAAACTGAAGGATTCGAACAACAAGAGTTTCCGGTGTTTTGTGGTTCTACAAGCCTGATGCCAGCAAACATGTTGACCAAAGCTGACCAGTCGCAGGAAGGGAAGTACGAGCAACGCAGGTGTCGCACCGTCTCTAGCGCTGATGCTAACAGCGACGACAAGACGTCCTCACAGACCTAACAGAAATCAGACATGACGACTTCGAGACGTGATGTTTCAGTGCGCGCCTGAGGGAAATGCAAAGCTCTCCGTCCTGATGGCAACACGTCGTTTCGCGCCGTCCTGCACCTCGAAACTCGACCGAGACGACGTGGGCAATGGAAGGAGGGAGCGGCGGCTGGAATCAGGCGGCCTCCTCCACGCATGACCTCATCCAAATAAAGCAAGAAAACCAGACGCTTGCTACATCATCATAAAGAGAGCGCTACCACATCTCAACGTAATAAAAAAAAATGTTAACAGATCCCTGCTAGCGCCAGTTTCTTTTCCACTGGGCAGGACTACCGCTGTTCCCTTCACTCTGTCCTGGTGAACCGGCTGTCTGCTGACGGACATTTTCCTGCCTTTCTTTTCCCGCAGCACCTTCAACAAACGGACGTAGCGAACCATTTCTTTTGAAATAGAGCTGATCTGCAACACCGAAAGTCAACGGCAGACAACAGAGGCGACATTCTTTCACCAGCATCAGACGTCTTCCTGTGTTTGTGGCCGAATTCAAAGGCGGCAATTATTCTGTCTTGGATCCGGGGTTTATAAATATGATATTACACTTTGAGCAAAAAACAACAACAACAACAACAACAAAAAAAAAACTACTCACAAAATGACCTACAAGATCTATCCAAGAACCACATCATTCCCAGACCTATAATGACTCAAAAGACAGGAGAAAAAAAGATGAATGGAGGGACTAAAGAAGCGACGTGACTTTTTGGGTTGGTTTAGTTTAGTGTTTCTAGTAGGCAAACTCAGGCGAATGTTCCTCTATGCACTGCTTTACAGCCTGTCTTCACTCCCAGGCTGCTGACACGTTATAAAACCGAGCCAGCATCTCGGTTACAAGCTTATTTACTAATTACAGGGATAACCATAAGCTGCCTGCAGCTATGGATTTATTTGGCTTCTGTTCTATATAAAATACCAACAGAAACATTCATGCTTTTGGACCGCTTGACTTTTCTGTCTCCGTGCAGCGAAACCCTGGTGTCCGACCAGCAACTTGAAGTCCAGGAGCCGGGACACGCCGAGGCCCAGTTGTTGCTCTGAGCGTCACAGTCTGACCTCAGACTATCTGAGAAGATTCCTGAACTGTTTTTAATATTTGCCTTCTATAAATAAAAGCCCTCAATACCTCCAACCATTAGCTGAAACATCCTTAACTTTAACCGAGACAAACAATTGATTAGAATAATGAGCCAATGCGTCAGACCACACCCACTTTATGTCTGGCTGGATCGGCAGCAGACTGAACTTTTACACGTTTACAGAGGAGCCGCTTTAAAAATCATTTCCACATGATTCTTTGTGCGCTTCCCTAAAGTAGATGCACAGAAAATAAGCCTTCCAGGTGGACAGCAGGTTGCAGGAACACAGGGACAAACAAGCGAGACGTGCAGGGCCGGCACAAAGTTGTACGGGGGCCTTGAGCACAATTTGATTTAGGGGCCCCTCTTCCCACATCAGCATTTCAATCATTTTAGTTGAGTCTCACAGATTCCACTAAATCCAGGCCAGTTTAATTGCCTGAGCTTAAAAGTGACCGACAATTACTGTAGTTTGCTGAGGTTATATAAATAAACAAACCGAGCTCAAACACAAACTCAGCGCATCAGATTTACATGTTTACAAAGCAAAAATGGTCTGCTTCTTTAAGCTCCTTTAGGTCTTAAACTTACACGTTACAAAATATTTTAATGTATCCATACTGAAACCATTAAAGTTTCAGGTTTAACATCGCTGACAGTGGCATTAAACAACTATTAAATTTCTAGCTCTTTGGTCTGTGTTTTCAAATCGACATTTTAACGCAGAGCCCTAAATCAAATTCTGCTCAGAATTTGGGCCGGCCCTGCACTTCCTGTTTGTCTTTGTTGTTTGTTTGTTCTTGTCCCCGTGTTCATGCCAAGTACTGCAATCTGCTTTTCACCTGGAAGGTTTGTTTTCAGTGAATCTACTTTAGATGAGCACACAAAGAAACTTGAAAAATGACGAAGAGCTGGAAGCAGTAAACCAGTGGCGGTTGCTGTCAAAGTTCAGTTCGCTCCGGACGATCTGGGGCTGATGAGTTGATTGGATTTAACAGACATGCAAAAAGAATTTCTTACCCCCAGGTTTAAAGACACTCACAGCAGGAAAGCTTATAGTTCAATTATGAATCCCATTGATTATAATGAAATACACTTTTGAGTCAGATTTTTTGTTTTAAAGTGATCAACAAGTTAGAGCAGGGGTGTTGAACTTGTTTTTATTTTGGGCCATATTAAAAATCTGAATGTTCTTAAAGGGCCGGTTGTGCCAGACTGTATTGATAAAACCATTAAACTGTTAAAATATCGATGTATAGCTGTTTCTTTCAGCATCTGGTGTTTCCTAAAATGAAAAATTACGGGACATCTTCTCACACTGATCAGTCCAGCCAGGATTTTGTGACTGTTTGATCTTTTTTTTTGCAATCAAAACGACAGTTTTTGTACCACATTTGCGCTAATGTGACTTTTAATTCATCGCCGCATCGGCCCCGGATTATAGCTTGACATCAACCACGGCTGAGGCAGCAGACACTTAGACCCAATGTTTCGAGAGGAAAAACTAAATCAGAAAAAAATGTGCGAATCTGCTGATTTTGGGAGAATTTTTGCATATTTGTGATAAAACAGGAGGGACTTATTGACGCATTCCAGAGTTCAGAGGGGTCACAAAAAAGAGCTGCTCTGTCTGTACTTTCTGTCTGGGTTTAGTAGTACCTTTTCACTTTGGCTTTATTTCTGTTTAACACATGATATTTATTGGACTCTTTATATTCTTGTAGTTCACTATGAACACATTCTCTAATCAGACAATATAGCACCCATAGTACAGAGGGTGTACTTTCTTTTGACTGCCACAGCATGCTATGGGACTTTAGCATCAGGATAATGTTACATTAACATCAGCTTTTCTGGGGGTGATTTAAAGTTGTGGAGCTAAAACAGATGAAAACAAGCCTGGTTCAGACAAAACTACTCCGTTAATGCCAGTATCACTACTAGAATGTAACTGAGTTGAAGAGAAATATCAACGTTGCTGTCCAAGTGCATTTTCGAGGCGTGGCATTTTTTTTCCCCAATGTGAGATTGTGGGTTTTGGAATGACTTTGGATGGCTTTAATCTAAAAAAATATTCTTACTCCTGCCTAAATAGATAATATGCAGCTCTGGAAAAACCATTAAGAGACATCTTAAAACGATCAGTTTCTCTGATTTTACTAATTTTTTTTGAGGTAAATGTTTGAGTAAAATGAACGTTATTCTTTTTATCCTTTGAACTACTGACAACTTGTCTCCAAAATTCCAAGCAAAAACAATTGGCATTTATTTGCAGAAAATGAGAAATGGTCAAAATAACAAAAAAAAAAAAAAAAAAGAAAAAAAGACAAAGTTCTTTTACACCTAAAGTAATGCAAAGAAAACAAGTTCACGTTCATTTAGAAACTCGGGCAGAGTTCAGAAACCAACGTTCGGTGGAATAACCAGGAGGTTTTCAAGGGGGTTCAGTGCAGTGGGCTCTTCATCTTTTCCAGAGTTGCATATTATTGATTGGGATGAGTCACACACGCAATTACAAATCGCAACAGGCGCATTTATTCTCATTGGAGAATGTAGTAATTATAAATGTCTAGCCGTGTAACAAGAGCCACTAGGGTGGCTGCTGCCTCGTGAGTACAATCCCATTAAATTAAATCCAATTACCTTTATGTTAAATATGTAAATTGCTTGGTTTACTTCAGTGGCTCTTTTATTGTTTACCATATTTCAGTCTAAATATTCAAGCGTCCTCACTGTTTCGTTTTGTTTTTCTATCACTACTTGACTGTACTTAGTCAACAGCTTGTTTGGCTGTTTCTCATTTCTCAGTCAATGAGAAACAGCCTCTGTTGGTGAGAACCAATCTCATGATTGGTTCTCACCACCTGACCAGGTCCAACTCAAACAACCCTGACTGAGAAAGGCCGAGGCCGAGCTCCCAAAAGTTCTGTTTGGGGCCAATCACCGTCACTGTGGAATTTGGAAAGCAGCAACATGCGACTCAGACCTAAAGATACGATAGATGGAGTAGCAACACAGCCCATCTGAGGAGCAGGTGACTCCTGCTGCTATCAGTGCAGCAGCCATATTGAGTTTCGAGGTTTGGGTTCGGAGGGAAATCCCTGACTTGCCGAGCCAAAATTCGGACTTTGTTAAACTAAAACCGAGTCATAAATCCGGAATTCTGACTATTGCGTAAAGATATGTATCCTTCCTCCGGATGGACTGAAACTGAACTGTTGTTCAAATTGATTGCGATGGCAGCAACAGTTATTGAGAACTCTCATCTGTTATCAACAACAGCATTGACACTGAAAATGTCTATAAACTGTTGTTTTTTTTCCTAACTATTAAAAACAACAACCAAAAAAAGTTTAGAAGTTAAAAAATAGCAGCAACTTTATGAAGAAATACACTCAGTCTGTTTGAACAGACGTATTCCTGCAAAAAAAAAAAACAAAAGACGCCCGTTTCCCCAAAAATACTCCAACTTTATTCCCTCTGACAGCAGAGTAATACTGTCAGAGTGTATTTAACATCGTCATGTAGCATATTTAGTGTGTTTTGTCCAACTGTGTCCTAAACCTGACATTACAGGCTGTAATAAAGCATTATTTGCTCATAACGCCGCAGTACGAGTTCACAGATTTTGTGTCAGATAGGTGTTGGGTCTCCAAGTCAGGGTGAGGTTTGTTCCTTTAATACTCTGTGCTTTTCCAGAATAACACACTGGTTCCCTGTGGATTGTGTTTTTAGGCTGCCGGAGCTGTGGGTCTACTCACAGTGACTGAAAACATCAAACTCTCTAAAGGGCTCATGTGCAGTATGTTAACATGCTGCATCTGAATGGGCATTTTAACACAGGTTCGCAGGAAACATGAGCATTCAGGGGTTTTTTTTTGTTTTTTGTTTTTCCCATAACCTGCATCTTATATCTCAACATGATTCCTCTGAATGCAGGTACTTGTAGAGTTTCTGCTGATGCCTGACTGCAGGTCATGGCTCTTCCCCTGCGTTTGACTCTCAGATAAAGCCCCGGGCTGGCAGGCAGGCAGGCAGCCCAGCGAGTCAGGGAAGCATTAAGGGGTTAACATTCAGGCGCGTAAATACTGTCCATCGCTCCGTGGGGCTTCTTCACTCAAACAAACGCTTTAAACAAATGATCTAATTAAAGCAAGACGCCCCGGACTGCGGCCGAACGGTGTGAATTACACGCAGACCGCCGCTGACGCTCGGAAGGGGCAGCTTGTGATCGCACGAAAAGCAGTGGGGCAAATAATGCCATGCGTTGACAGGGATTCTGCGGAGAGCCGCAGCGACTCCCGTACAGCGTGACGGCGAGCGGAGGATCCGATTTGCGCTCCGCTCGGACGGGCAGCGCGGCGGCCGGCCATGAGCCCGGAGTACCGGAGGCTCCGGCCGCTTCCATTACTGTTCACAACAACCGCACTTCTCTCCCTGCTGGCGGGTCGCAACTCCTTTAAACACGGGCTATTGTCAGCCATGGCCGGCGCCTGGCAGGGAGACTCCGCTGCGGGGCTCCGGGCTCGGGCTCGGGCTCGGTCTCGGGTCGTGATTTCCAAGCCACGCGCCGCTCGAACAGCGAGCGAAAACCGACAGAAGCTCTCCATATGTGGCAGCATTTGACAACAATATGGCTGATAGATTAAAAAAAAAAAGAAAAAAGAGGAGTGTGGCAGCGGCGGAGGGAAGAGGGGGGGAAAACGAGACCCAGAAGAACGGCGAGGCTTCCCCCGCTGCTGTCCGCTCCTGACGAGGGGAAGGGAGGCAGAGTTCAGTTCGGGGAGACGGCAGGACGTCAAGCGGCTCGCGGGAGACTCGAGCAGACGGAGCCCGCCGCTCCGCAGTATCATTTCCCGAAGTATGTTTTTGATCCGCGGGAATCCGTTTCGCTGTATTTTCGCGAAAAAATGTCACAACCCCGGTCGGCTCGATGTAACTCCGCCTTCTTCTTCTTCTCCGAGCGGCCTCTCTTCAGATGTAGACGGGCGACCGAGAGCCACAAAGCTGTCAAAACGGAGCCGAGTCTTCGCCATTTTTGTTTGTTCCCCCCAACAAAACGCGAACCGCCGCGCGAGGCGGCTCGACACGGAGCCGCCCGGCCTTACCTGCCGTGAAACCAGTCCTTGCAAGCATCGCACTCGATCATAAACTGGGTCACGTCGTAAGGTAATCTGCAGATGCAATACACTGGTACAGTCGCCATGTTCAATTCACAACTACGTCGGGATGGACTGGGGGGGCTGCAGGAGGAACAGCGTCCTGCAAACAATATGATCCAATATGATCTTCCCCAGGAAAAAAAAAGCCAGGGGCAGTCCCGCCGGACACATGCAGCTAGGCTCGCTGCTCCATCACCGCCGCAGCCGCGTTTGCGTTTGCGGGGCGGGCGGGCGAAGCGATGGAGGCTCGTCTTAGCTGGTTTTCCTGAAATGCATTCTGTTTTATTATTATTATAACTATATGTGCGTGCCCCCTGCTGACTGCGCGGCACCGATGCGCTCGCAGCGGGAGCCCGGAGGGGCAGAAGAAGAAGAGGATGAAGAAAAAAAAAATAATAATAATAATAAAAAATAATGCGGGCTCGGCGTCTTTTGGCGGAGTTAAATAAATAAGTGGGGAAAGTTACGTCAGGAAGCGGTTCTGGATCTGATGAATGAGTTTTAGGATCAATCAGCTGAAGGAGCGACGAGGACATTGAGGCTCCGCGGATATTTCATTACATGAAATATGGAACATTGAAGACAAAATGCGTGTAATAAATTACATTTGTCTTAATTTCCAAAGAGAAATGATAATGGTCTTTCAGTGATATAATTCAATTACATATAGATAGATAGATAGATAGATAGATAGATAGATAGATAGATAGATAGATAGATAGATAGATAGATAGATAGATAGATAGATAGATAGATAGATAGATAGATAGATAGATAGATAGATAGATAGATAGATAGATAGATAGATAGATAATTAT
>VMRN01000010.1:9013898-9026549 GCA_010277015.1 Poeciliopsis turrubarensis | reverse complement strand
TATATATATATATATATATATATATATATATATATATATATATATGTGTGTGTGTGTGTGTGTTTAGAAATGGGTGGCAGGAGAGGAGAGCAAGAGAGAAAATGACCCAGGGGTCGAGGAAGTGCACACAAACTCGGTGACTTGGAACAGCGAGACATGATGACCAAAATAAATCTAGAGTCAGAAATGACTGAAGCAAAGCAAAGGAAAATGAAATTACTGCTGATCTACTCAAAGAATAGAAACCAAGGAAGACAGAAATAATAAACGAACCCAAAATGACACAAACCACCCAAGTTCCTGACCTTTTTTTAAGTGTGTGTGTGTGTGTGTGTGTGTGTGTGTGTGTGTGTGTGCTTGTGTGTGTGTGTGCGTGTGTGTGTGTGTTCTAGTTGATGAACTAGAACTTGATGCGGTCTTCAAGTTCATATGTGTTCTCCACATATTCCATTACTGCTGAGCTCTTTCTACGCTGCAGCGTGTTGGGTGAGTTCTTCGTAACCCCAAGACATATTTAATGGTTCCGTTGTGTTGTTCAGGAAAATTTTTTCCAACTTACTCCTTCTAGGTTAGTTCTTCATCTGACTTTGGCAAGGAGTGATGGGTGGAAAACAGCACAGATGCTCTGCTTCCTGGGCTTTCGGTGCTTCTCTATATAAATTCAGCCGAATTCCTCGAAAGAGGAGCTGCTTCATCCAAAGTAAACGCCAGGTCAGGTGTTTTCAGATGATCTTATCTGTCTTGGTATGCAGTGAACACAGGTGGGCAGAGTACCAAAAAATATTGAGAACTACTTCAGCATTTTTTTACTCAAGCAAAAGTCAAAAAAGGAATTTGATAGCAAGTACTGAGTCACTCATCACCTTATCAGTCGTTTAATGTTTTAAAAAAATGACATCATCAGACAGACCAAAATGTCAAGATAAGTGGGAAATGTTGGAATTTTTAGGACCGAAATGACAATAATTCCTATAGCAAAAATAATAAAAATCAGGCAAAAGAAAAAAAAACAAATCGGTTTCGTTCAATAAACAAAACTGATTTTACTAAAAGTAAACATTTTCCCCCCCAAAAAAATGATTACTCAAATAAATGTAATTAACGTAACTAGTTACTACCCAACTCTGGTAGTTGATGAATCTTTTTGTCCACTCAGATTGACACATTTTGCATAATCAAACCGACAGAGAAAGTCAGTGTGATATTATTCACTGACTCGTAGAAATCAGTTCATGCTGATTCCTGCTCTCGTGGACTGGATGAAGTTGTGAGTCACTGACGGTAGGGGGCAGCATTTCCTCATTAAACTGACGTCCGCGAGGCGCGGAGCTGTGAGGGGCTGCTTGATGCTGCGTGATGCTGCGTGATGCTGCGAACCCAATCACCTGCTTATTGAGTCATGTCTCACCCCTATTGTGTCCAGTCATGCTAAAACCTTTTCATTTTGTCCTTTTTGGCTTTATTTGGAAGTGCTTTTTACATTTGTTTACTTCTGCACCAAAGAGCAAGAAAACACTTAAGCTTGACTTTTCTTTTTGTTAGTAAATGAATTGAAAATCTTGAGAACAGTTGTTATTTCCACTGCTGGTTATTTCCCTGCTCCGTCTTTGTGATGTCTGTCATCTGCTCTGACAGGGTATCAGCTTCTGGCCCAGATTCTGCCAGACGGTTCCTCTTTTCTTAGAGCTGCCAGTTCATCACAGATCACCGGATTCTGTTTCTCCGCCTGCTTCCAGACGGCAGCTAACAGGTTCTCACTGCGCTTCAGAGCCACAAACCTCACCGCTCCACCGATCTTGCCTGCGCGGTTCCTGCTGCTGGATGTAGGAACCGGATCCGTCAGTGGTATTTTGCTGATGGTTGTGTAAGTAATAAAGTCACTTCTAATGGTCTTACTGTTGCTTTTGAGCTGAAGCTGCAGCAGAAGGAGGCTTTCATGCTTGGTCTAAGGTTCCCAAGACGCTTCACCCGCCTCGCCTGCTGCTGGTCTTCAGAGGGCCCAACAGGTGGCGCTGGTGCATGTCAGCCGGGCCTCTGTCAGATGCCAGGACGATGTGTGTGTGAATGACTGAATATAGCGTGAAGTGCTTTGGGGTCGTCTGGACTCCATGAAGCCAAAAGACTTCATTAACAAAGTTGAACGTATTTCGGTTTTTGACATTAAACTTTATGAGTTTTGAAGGTGTTTTGTACAGAAAATTTACAGAAGGCAGGATGTATCAAACATTCACCTGATGATGATGATATTTTCTTCAAGTAGAAATTTAAAAAATACACAAAAAAACCCCCGACAAAGTATATTCACAGAACAAAAATATGAATTAAAATAGCAAAACTGAATTTGAACCCCATACTGAAGTCGCACTTGAACATCAGCGGCATCACATTCCAGTGTGCCAAATGTGCAACGCAGCTATCCGTGCTCATCACAAAGAGAACTTCTTCACTCATCCACGTTTAATATTGGAAACGCCTGCATTTGTTATTAAACCCAACATTTATCAAGGCAGTCGCTGAAATGGAAACGAACACAGGCTGATGGACGATGCGTTCGCTTTCGCTCTGCAAACACATTAGCCTGGCGCCTCGGCTCAGAGGTCGAGCGATATCCGATATTGCTGTGCTATCTGGGCGAGTTCCTTAGCAAAGTCTTGGACTTCCAGCAGGGCCTGCTTCTCCGGGTAGTGCACAGCGGCCTTCTTGGTGGCCACGGCCAGCTGCTTGAGGAGAGCACACAGGTGGTTGCTCTTGCACAGGAGGCTTTTGCAGGACCCTCGACGATGAGCCTCCCTGCAAAGAGTGTCCAACAGTCTCTGCCCCACCATGATGACCAGCTTACTTTGTGAGATGAACTTCTCCGGCGGCTGGTTATTCTGAAGGCTTTCCACAAACCCACCGATAGCCTTTTGAAGCGCTCCGAAGTAAAGTCGGCAGTGCTCCGACAGGGAGGCTGACTGCTGTTCTTCTGTGCCGCTGCTGGAGTCAGACGAGTTACGCTTATTCTCAACCTGAGAAGAAAAGACACCTATTTTTCTCATATTTCTTTAACATTCACATCAGAGCATTTTTTTTTCTTATTTGCAACTTTAGATTGGCAAAAGGTATGGCCTTTTGACTGAAAACTGAATAAGCTGCTATTAAAAATAGGAAGCCACCCATCTATTATCCAGCGCGCAGTACGACATCGCAGGGCAACACAGAGACGAGCAATTATGCACATACACCTGAGGAAAATTTAGAGAGACCAGTCAATCTGACAGTCACGTTTTTGGCCTCGGGGAGGAGAAGCCGGAGTTCCCAGAGAAAACCTGCGCATGACCAGGGAGATCATGCAAACTCCATGCACAAGGACCCAGGGCTAGCACGGCTAACAGTGCTACCAAGTGCGCAGCCCGGAAAATAGCTACATAAACACAATGATAAGTAACATCTGCAGTCAAAGAAAAGATGATGGGTGGGCAGTTTTAAGAACAACTGTATTTGTTCATCATAGCTTAGTGTTAGCGTTAAGGTTTGGGAACCTATGTTGTTCAGGGTGTCTTCCTCCAGCCAATTGGACTTGGAAGAGGGCAAGAACAAAGAGCGGGTCAAACACTTTAAATGAATGGCAGACCACATGAAACATCTGACCTTATGAGACCAGGAGCCAGGTCTGAGTGGAGCTCGTAGAGCGATGTAGAGTAATGACGGGAGGTTTAGTCGGCTCCTATGCTGAGGCGGTTTCAGGCCTGAAAAGCTATAGGAAGCCCTTCCCACGTTACCCCACTCACATAGGTGCTGTGTGAGCGCGCGGCCCCGGGCTCGGCAATTCCCTAAATCAAAACCTGCCTCTAAAGCCGTCACTGGCAAGTTAAGGAGCTGTGAGTGAAGCTGGACTCAACTCCTGGGAGTCAAAGTGGGAACAACTGTGTTGAGGAGATCTGTGTACAATGTGCCTTGCTCTGCCACTGAGCCATGCGACGCTCCATGTGGATGGCTTTTTCATTCCGACCTCTGTGCTTGACATAGGATGTACCTGAGAAATATCATTTTCGAGCACAAAGGTGGTTCAAAAGTGTAGTGAATGTCAGAGATCAATTTGGTCGATCACAAATTATCATTGGAGTTTGCGGTTGTGATTCCAGAAAATATGGGGGGGAAAAAGCAACGAGACAGAAACTTTTCCAAGGCACAGCGCTCTTCGTTAAACTTGTCTTGAAGTGAACACAAGTTGTAGGCAGGCGTCTGATAGTAGATAAAAGATGAAATGCATAACACAAAAAGAGTTACGCAGTACCTGTTTAGAGGCTGGTGTGATGTTTTCTTTTGGACCTTTAAGTATTTCTTCTGGCTTCCTTTCTTCAATTTTTCTCTATGAAAAACCAAAAAAGGATTAACTCAAGCAATTGTACTTTGAGTTTTCCTTGAAAATTCATGACGTTCAACAGCCATAACCAGCTTTGCGTTATGTACGTTGATAAAAATCTACAGAATACATTTCTGTCAATGTAGAATTTTTCACCTGTAGCTCTACGTAGTCATTGTCGTCTTCTTGCGATTCTTGTCCTTCTTCTGTTTTGTCAGGACTTTTCTTGGTCTGCGGTGGACTCCTGTTGCTCGCAGGCTCTTGGTCTCTTTGAGGAGTTTTAAAAAGAAGCTTACTGTTCCCGTAGATGATGGACACGAGGCGCTTGACATCGTCAGGCACAGTACGCGCCACCATCACGAAACGATCAAGCTGGTCGGGGTTCTGGGTCTGGCCTGCGTCCTGACAGAGCGAGTCGAGGGCCCAGCCAGCTGTGTTCAGAGAACTCGCCGTTTGCTGTAGGATCACACCAGAATCTTCTACTATGGACAGCTGTTTGTAGAGCCTGGTTTGCAGGTTAGTATCAGTTAAACGACGAGCATTGCCCTTGATGTCGAGGGCAAAGTTGAGAAAGCATGTCACAGCTGATACGATTGTCTCTGTTGCTTCCTTGATTTCTGCCAGGTGTTTCTCCAAATGGTTTTTACACCTCCAGTTGCTGCTTACGAAGTCCATGAGCTGGGGCATCGCCCCGCAAACAGAATCCTGCAGCTCAAGCAGTTTTCGGCAAGCTTCTTCCTGGCTGAGTGCCACTTCTCGAAGAGGCTCGGGGGACGATGAGCTCAAGGACAGCGAGTCACAAGAGCTGGTGGAAGAGCTGGAGGCCGTGCTAATTCTTTGATTCTGCACCGCAGAGAGACCTGGTCTGAATTGCTCGTTCTCCGGTGCCGCTGCCTTCCCGCTTCCTGGGAGGTCATTAAAAGCCGTACAAGCCAAAAAGTTCCTCATCCGCTGCAGACGCACCCTTTTCAGTTCCAGAATGTTTTTTGGGTCACCCCTTGTCTCAAGGGATTTGTAATCTCCTAGAGGATCACTCACCTCCTGGGGGAGAGGGTCTTCTTTGGGTGGAACATCATATGGTGACTCCTCCGTCGGCTGCTGACGGACAGTTGGAGGTTTGTGTGAGTGTGGAGGGCGGGGGAATGTTTTAGGGGGACATGGCTTGTCAGCGATGCAGGGTTTTGGCGTGTCATAAATTGAAGAGTTTGGATTTGTTTTTTGAGCAGGTATAGTGTCATACAGCTGCCTGCAAGTAGCTCTGGGTGGCAAGGTGTCATAGGTGCCTTGGAGAAAGCTTTGCTTCTCAGAACCCGCCGGTACGTCGTAGATCCACTCGTGTTTGCGCAGATTAGGAAGAGTGCTGAATCCACTGGGAGCTTTATGTTGGTATTCTGTGCCCGAGGGAACAGGGATGTCATAGTTTGGGTCCTGAGGAAGAGATGGTGGAACTGCATACACCTTTAAAAAAAAAAAAAAAAAAACTAATTTAATTATGAGCCCTAGAATTCTGTAGAAACAAAGCATTCATAACCGGTTTTTGTATCAATAAAAACCGGTCCAAAAAAAAAAAAAAAAACAAACAATAATAATCTTGTTTTCATCATTTCTGAAAGACATTTAAAACTTACATAAGAGTCTGTTTGACTGTTGCTCCTTAAACTCTCCGGCGTGTCGGACATCTTCTCCGGCTCTGAAACTGAAGCAAGAAATTTTGCCTTTGGGATTTGGCTTGCAGGTGATGATTCCTGAAAAGCAGAGACCGTGATGTTATCTGAATGAACCTCACCCAGATGGCAATACTAAAAACAAAAACAGACAAATTGTGAACAGCGCGTATGCTTACAACTAAAAGAGAAGCTCGTCTTGCTTGGGACGGCACGTCGTAGACTTCCCTTTTGGGGCTGGAAGCGAGGCTGGAGAATAGAGGCTGCAGACATAACGGCATGTCGTTAGTGCCATGATCAAAGCTGCAGCTACCTCACTGACCCCTGCATTAAACACATTTATGGGGACAGTGTTTTTCTCTGAAGCCTGTCGAGAAACCCATTATGCGTACACTTGGCCAATTAACGCAGCTTTGTAATAGAAACCATGCTGCTCGGTGGATATTAGGTGGCTACTGTCGAGGGGAACACCACTACCCTGCAGCACAAGAGGAAATCATGAACACATGGGTGAGTTTCTTCCCAACAACCTGCACCCGTACAAATTCGTGTGTGTTTCTGAGGTCCCGGGCAGTCGGGATTGCTGTTTGCAGTTAAAAGTGTCTGAAGTCCATGTCTGTTTGTCTTTTACGGGCCCATAAAGACCACGTTGCTGCATGCCTATCCTGACAGAGAGCCCCCCGGACCCCCATATGTAAGCTCTTTTGCCAGCAGGAGTTTCACAGCTTTGCATTTCTCCCCGACATTTCCAATTATGTCGGTTTTACCCTTCCAGAGGAGGACAAGGCTTGATTTTACACCAAAATATGTGGAACAACGGTTGAGTCCTTTCTGAAACTGCACAGAAATGAAAGGTCAGTACCTTGTTCAGGCCCGGTCCGACGGTCTCCTGCCTCGATGCTGAGGGGATCTGGCCGCGTGGAGCAACCGAGGGCGAAGACGAGTCTTTGCAAATCACGTCCATGCGCTCGTAGGTGATGGTGCTGATGGGTCGGGGTGGGCTCGGGATCTGGTAGATGTTTGGCACGTTGACGTGACCTTTAGCTTTGTTCACAGCAGGCCCACCTGCGGTCGCGGCCCGTGGCAGGAGCTCCAGTCGGTTTGCGGGGGCCAGTCCGCGGCGGCCGTGCAGGGAACACTTCCACCAGCCGCTGGTGTCCGACACGTTTTGCTCCATCACCATGACGATGTCGCCCTTTCTGAAGGCAAGTTCGTCCGCACACTCCGCGACGTTGTCGTACAGAGCCTTGGCAAATTTACTCTGGAACGCAGAACAGGGAGGATGGAAATGAGGAGGATGAGGAAGCAGGCAGTATGTTTTAAAAAAAAAAAAAAAAATGAAAGAAAAAGAGCAATTTCATTCCAAAGTATCGCTACTTTTAGTTGAATAAAAATTTTGGGTTCTCAACCCACTGAAGGAAGAACAAACATGTTTTAACCACAAATCCACCAGACACACACACACGCACACGCACACGCACACGCACACGCACACACACACACACACACACACACACACACACACACACACAGCTGCAGTTTTTGTTAAAGTTTCAGAAGATTTTTTTTATTGAATGAAACCGATTTGGAAAAAAATGTCTTTTGCCTAATTTTATTTGTTACTGAAATGAATTATTGTCATTTTGCTCCTAAAAAATACCAACATTTCCACTAGACTTTATATTTGTCTGATGATGAAATTCTTTCATATCCCTCAGCTCATATTTTACTTTCACTTGAGTAGAATTACGCAGAAGCAGGGCTATTCTTACTTGAGCGTGACATTTGGCTCCTCTGCCCACATGTTTCTGGTGTGGCCTGCTGCAGCCTCAATGTGCTTCCTCGTCTGGCAAGTCCCACTTCACAGCTTTCATGACCAAAAAGTGCAGTACCTCATGTCATCTACACCTTTTCACTAGCACCAGCTCCCTGCCCTGAATCTGAAGACCGCCCCACTCACACCAGATGAGTTGAGGCTTCTTCAACCCTCAGGGGTCTTTCTATCGCCTACAACGCCGCGCCTAACGCTACGCGACACAAGAGACCCCATGTCAGGACCCTGTTGAGACCATACTCCAGATGTAGTTGTAAATGAAAATGTTTTGCTTTCAAATGACCCAACGTTCTCTGTATTTTCACTTCCTGTTTGTGCTTTCTGCAGAAAGATAAATGAAAACCACGTTTCTGCTCAGTTCCTCTGGCAGGCTGTGCAAAGCCGGAGCCCGTTTTGCTCGTCGCGCTCCGAGCCCGAGGTGCACCGCTGCCACTTTGTCCGAATGCATCCCTTCCTCGCCCGCTGCACTCCCCTGTCGTGCTACGTTCCCATGCCACATCCCGCGCATAGGAAATCGAACTCTGACCAGGCTGCAGGAAGTGTAGCAACAGTGACATCCTCTTTTTCTGTGATGGTTCTTGTGGCGAGAGAGCTGGGAGGGAAACAAAGTTTTTTTATGGGGGATGATGACATGTATTTCGAAACTCGAACCGCAAAGCCTTGTGAATTCACAGTCAACACTCGGCGGTCAGATGTGTTGCACGGGTGTATGCACTGCTGACCTTACTGATTCGCACCGGCTTATCGGTGGAGGCGAATCTTAGCCGCCGTTTCTGTGAAGACGTTCCAGTTCCACTGGCAGATTATTTTACTTACAACACGGAAAATATCTCATCAAGTCAAATAATCTGCCAGTGGAACTAGAACGTCTCCATCAATGCTGAGGAATTGTTGACTTAAAAGAAGCTCCGAGAAATTACTTGCTTTTGTCTCATTTCAAGTTTCCTAAGATATTTGCACTAGAAAACCAGAGCAAAATTATTCGGTGACATTTTTGGGTGTTTGCGGTGCCTGGATAATCCAGGATTCGACTGCAAACAGATCACCAGAACCGCCGACCAAACCGATCCGTAGAAAAGTCGAATTTATGACCCATTTGAAGGTTTTCTGCTTTTTAAATCTAGAAATGCCAGCGGTGGGCGGCGTCAGTAGGAGGGACGGCTCACATGCCGGACCCGACACTCCCGCACCTTTTCAACCCACCTCGCTCTCTCTGCCTGTGCTTCCCTGTCGTTGAGTGGTCGGCCTCACACATGTGAGGAAGTGTGCCCCCAGAGAACAGGGATAAATAAAGGCAGCAGGCCTCGCCCGGCCCTCCCTGCAACAAAGAGGCCTTTCACCATCAGACGTCCACACACTCGGCACCTGTCGCGGTGCGAGCCTGCGCATCGCGCTCCCAACAGCAGACCTCGACGCAACACACACACACACACACCCACACACACACACACACACACACACACTGGCTTTCTAATCCTTTGGGCCATGCTACAGCCATGCAGCGATGGCCGGCCCTTTAAGGCTTCCCTTCTACCTTCACTCTGGAAAATAGATTTCGTGACTGTGGCGTGCTTTCGCCATGTCCTCATCGTCCGATGCTCACGCTACCTGCGACCCGTTCTGTCGCGGCAGTTATGTGTAAAGAAAACAATAAAATAGGTAGTTTCATTCGTAGCACTTCCAGCGCCGCCTGGTCGACTTTTCGCTTATTAAATTCCTCGTTTCAACGTCGTTCAAACCACACGCCGACCTTTGAAATGCTCGGAGTTCAGCTGGATTGTCCCGAGGACACCCCTCACCCCCCCCCCCGCCCCCCCACGGCCTTGTGTTGGCCGTGTGTCTGTGCGCTGACCACCGCTTTGCAGTGACAATGTCGGCTTCAGCTGTGGCTCTGGGATTCCTGCACGCGCCTGCCCGTGTGGATCAGTCGCATGGACAGCTGGGCGCCCCCCCGAGCCCCTCACAGGCCCAGCTGCCTCTGCCCGTCCCCCTGCCGGACCCAGGCCAGAGTCCCAACGTGGAGTTCGTCCCGTTTGTCCGTTCGGCTGAAGGCTCACAAACATCAGCAGCACAACGAACAGGCCTTGAAACATCGACTGACGGAGGGCTAGAAATCAAAGATTTTCTCGTCTGCAACTTGTGCTGGAAGATCAAATCACACTGCAAAAACACTAAATCTCACCAAGTACTTTTGGTGAGATTTCTAGTGCAAACGTCTTGGAATAAGACGAAACTACTTACAGGTAACTTTTCAGCACGATATAGGAGTTTGTTTTAATTTAATAATTCTTTTATGTTGATGAAAAGGTTCCAGTTCCATTGGCTGATTATTTCACTTGTATCTGGGGAAAATGTCTTGTTTTAAGTGAAATAATCTGCCAACGGAAGAAATACTTTTCAATCAATAATAAGCAATTTCTTACCTAAATCAAGCTCTTGCTGAAAAGCTGCCAATAAGTTAGTTTTGTCTTATTTCAAGTGGCGTGAGATATTCGCACTAAAACGGAAAGAAAAATCCCTGGTGAGGTTTTGTGCTTTTGCAGTGCGACAACTCGCAGCGTCACCATTAGAAACATGACTCCTGGATGAGAAAATACCACGGCAACTGTAAACCAGAGAGCAACAAACTCGACGCTGAGTCAGTGTCTTTGATCTCTCTGGCTTCAGCTGCGGCTCCTGCAGAGCTGAGCGGAGACAAATGTCCGCGGCGGCGGACGGGCCGCTCGGCTATTCACAAGACCAAGCGACCTGTGACTTAATACTGACCCAAAGTTAACACACGTCACCCATGAGTTTGGCAACGCCGCCTTTGAGTCATGCAGCGCTGCACAGACACGGTTGCAGAACTCTTGACGGAGGAAAGGAGCCGTCATTGCTTCTGAACGCGAGCGGAGACGTGTAAAGCCAAAGGGAAACAATTGGTCAAGTTTTCTTCGTTCTTAAACTGCAGGTTGATTTGTGGTTATGATCAGAAAAATGCTGCATGATGGGATGCAGCAGCGGCGTGGCAGAGGAGGTCTAGCCCGTATATGGCAGTCGCATGTCCTCCATCTCTACCCGTTTCCTGTCTGAATTCTGGGAATGATGAAGGAACCTTGCAGAGAGGAGCCGTCCGAGAATATCGAGGAGGAATAAAAATAGTTTTCAACAAGAACAAAGCGCTTTTTTTTATATTAGGTTCCATCTGAGGAAAGTTTTCACATGTTTCCATTGGTAGGCGGTGGGACGATCGCTGGTGGCGCACCCCCTCCGCTTCCTGTGTTTTCAGGAAGTCATCGGCGTTCAGCGCAAGTCAATGCAAACGTGAGAGCACCTTAAAAGGTTCTGCAAGCAGCACTGGCCCAAACTGCGGCTGCGTCGTTTGCTACTGCTTTTTACGGTTCTTAAAATTCTCACTTGAGGAATTCTGAACCGTCCCTTTAAATTATGCGATGGCATTCCCGGTTGCCATGACAAATGAAACAAAGTACTTGAACCGTCAGGGTCAGGCTTCTATTTACACAGAGGCACTAACGTCGGACCAGGCCATGGTGTGGGAACAACACCTTCTTGTCTCTGACCTTTGGCCCTTTTGACAGACAGGTCGCGACCCCGGCGTCGGGTCAGCACCTCATCCATCATCCCTCCAGACGCGCAGCAGAGGCTGCACAACAGAGGCTGCACAACAGAGACCATTTCCTGTCTGAGGAGACTTTGACTGGAGCGTCGCGATTCAGCGATCCTAAAGGTGAAACGTTGGATTTCCCATGATTCTGTGGGGGAAATCGAGTATTCCACATGAGACGGACCGCTCACGTCGAGATTGGTGCGTCTCAGAAAACGTACGGCGGCGTTTGCCGTACGCCGACTTGCTCGTGTCCTACTGAGATGGACGACTTCAACCTAAACCCGGTTGAGCTTCGATACTTCGGTGCCTGAAACGGAGTGAAGCCATTGGAGACACGCGGCTCAAACATCCTTCAACCGTTGCAGGATGTTTGGAATGCATTCGTGCATAAATATGCAAAGCTGACAGTGGCAGCAATGAGAATCTGTACAGTTTACATCCATTCACCATTCCGATGATTGAGCCACATACATCTTTGCAGGAGCTTTAAGAACATGGGTATTGGCTACAGTCCCTGGAAGAGACTTCACCTCAAACCAGCGGCTAAGTGGCCGAGTCTTGGCCAGAGAAGAATGCTCCAAAAAACACACTAAATTGGTTTTGGAGTCGTTGGGAATAACGATTCTGTTTTCCTTCTACCTCTTTGAGCGAGTTGCTAAGCTAAGCCTAAAGGAAATGACATGCCAGGAAATGCAAATGAGAGCTAGGAGTAAAGGACGACTCACTGGGGGACGCCCTCTATAGACATAGCATAGATAGAGGCTAACATTTTGTTAGCCTCTATCAATTTTGTCCAGGACAATTTTGAGCAGGACAATTTTGTCCTGCTCGTTCCAAAAGGGAGCACGAGAAATGGACCGGCTGTGTTTTGGTATTAATAAATGGGATCCACGAATTCAACTCACTGACTCTTTTTCGGTCTCACACATCAAGAACTCGGCATGGAGAACGGATGACTCTCCACAGAGCGAATGAAAAAAAAAGAAAAAGGCTTCCCGGAACAAAACAGACGTTGGCGGCTGCGGATGATGCGACGTTTCTCTCTGCAACTTGGCAGGAAACCAGATAAAACTGACGCCTAATCACCAGGCACGACGTCAGACGCCGACGTCCGGCTGAAGCGAGCAGAAACAACGCAGCACCCAACGCCACGAGCGGGACAGTCTGCGGGACAGTCTGCGGGACAGTCTGCGGGACAGTC
>VMRN01000010.1:8978445-9013148 GCA_010277015.1 Poeciliopsis turrubarensis | reverse complement strand
CACACACACACACACACACACACACACACACACACAGCTGGCTTCGCTGCACCGTAATACAAAACAGTTCAATAACAGATGGGCTGATGAAACATGAGTACGACAACAGCAACACAAAAAGACGGATGCATGTGTGCAAACGACACAGCCGCTGCTGAAATCTGCTGAAATCTGCTGCGTCTGCGCCGCAGATCAAGCTCTGGTGAAAAACATATTTCACTTTGCATCGTTCTTCATAACGTCGACCAACTTATGGGTGACACTGAATAGTGCGGCAGCAGCAAAACAAAGGAAGTGACCATAAAGATCAATCTGATGGATAAGAGAGAATTTTTTTCTTTTTGTATTTTTTTTTATTTTTTTTATGCAAAACCCCCCAGCAGATCCAAAAGTTAAGAGGTTCTGATGCTTTCGTATCTCACTTGTTTACGCCTCAGTTGGGACAAACTTGAGCCAACGGCAAACTGACAAACGAACATAAGGACGCAGCGGCAGACTGCAGATGAGCAGCTTTAACAGTAGTTGCATACATGCATCAGACGTTCACACGTCCAGGAAGGATGTGAATGTTACGTCCTTCACTGCTCTAATAAAACAAGAGACTCTTCACCGCGACGGACGGCTCGCCTCCTTCTCATTGGTTAAAGGAAGTCAGACTTTCATATTGTAAAACTAATCACTGTTTGGAAAAAAGTGTTGCCACGTTTCCAGGGACGATATAGAGCAGGGGAGCTGCATTCGTTTTCATTTTGGACCCAGTCAAAGTTGTGAATGTTCTTAAAGGGCCAGTGTGTATTATAAAACCCATGAAACTGTCAAAATATCAATCAATAACTGTTTTTTTTTTTTTTTCAGCATTCGATAGGAAGTTCTTATAATTAAATAATTTGTTTGAACGTCTTTTCACGCTGACCAGTCCATCTGGTAATTAATGAGAGTTTTTTTGTCATTATTTTAAAAAAAAAATTGAAATCACAGATTTGGTGAAGCTGATTGAGAAATATATTTGAGAGGAATCTTTATAGTTGAGCTGATATGAGTCGCAGACTATATAACTTGCCATCAAGTAAGCTATTGGTTAATTCTGAGAAAATAAATAATCAGAAAAAAAATGTGTGGATCTGTTGATTTTGTATGAGTTTTACAAATTTGTTAAAAAAAAAAAAAAAAAAACTGGAAGGGTTTTCAACAACAACAACAAACTGATAAACTGATGTAGTTTTGAGTCTAGAGGGCCACATAAGAACCTACAGAAGGGCCAAATCTGGGGCCTCGAGTTTGACACAGGTGATATATATATATATATGTGTGCGTGTGTGTGTGCGTGTGTGTGTGCCTGTGTGTGTGTGTGTGTGTGTGTGTGTGTGTGTGTGTGTGCGTGTGTGTGTGTGTGTGTGTGTATTTTCTTGCTGTCAGAGTCAAGCCTGACTGTTATTGAACTGGATCCTGAGCTGAATCTGGTCAGCTCGAGTCAACTTTGGCTCATTGGTTGTGGAGAAAAGCAGCAGCAGGCGGATCCATCAGCTGAACGCAGACAAACGACAAGATCGTGGAGCTGAAACCCGTCCTGATGCCGCCGTGGCCGCTTTCTGCTGCAGCAGCAGCAGCAGCACATGAGGCTTCCTGAAATAGTCTTCATGAAACCGAGAAAGGGATCCGAGGCCGATTCCAAATAACCTCGCAGAACGGAAGTCCCACCAGTTCAGTCAAGTTACTCATCAGCCAAAGCAGTCTATTTTTACAGAGTGGGTGATGATGAGGATGGTGATGATTAGTTCGGCTGAATAGAGAAGCTCTGCAAAGGGGAATTATCAGAGTGATGCATTTCCTTCTCGCTCTACAGTGAGATCACACACAGCGCTGCTGCTGCCGCATCAACTCTGGGATATTCAGGAACGGATCGTTCCGTTCAGGAACCGCGGATCACCCGTTCTTCTTCTCTTACTGGGGGGGGGGGGGGAAACTTTGAATTGCTCTCCGGGATGTTGCCCGGATCCGACGGGCCTCAGAAATACTAAAAAAACACAAAACTGTTTTCACTTCTGCGACCTGCAGTCTGACAACAATAACAACACCGAGTTCTGGACCCAGCAAACACACGCACACGCACACACAAACACACACTAAAGATCCACCAGACCTCCTCACGGTGAGGAAACGGGGGGTGGGGGGGAAGCCCGGCAGGCGGGACTCACCATGGTTGACCTGCAGTGAGTCCACAGAGCGTCTTCACTGGACCATCTCAGCCGGACGGACTGAGCTGCCTGGCGGAGCTCCGAGCTGTCAGAGCCCCCGGCTGGGCGGAGCTCCTGTCACACAGCCGGACCGCTTCCTGCAGCTCCGATTGGTCCACACAGTAAACACCCCCTCTGCCCCCGTCCCCCCTCCCCCCTCCCACTACACTTTCAACCCTGCTTTGTTGAGGAGAACTAGGCTTATTTCTACAAGTTTACTTCTCCAATTAACTCCAGAAATTATTGCTGTTATTATTATTATTATTAGTCAGTTTGTCACATTCTTCCTAATGTGTGACTGATTTCTGAAGATGCCGAGTGTGGGTGGAGGGAGGGAGGGAGGGGTTGGGTGGGTGGGTTGGTTGTAGCTGAACATTCTTGTTGGTTTTTTTCAGGGTTGCCGGGGCAACGTGGATGGAGCGTCTGAGAGAAGTGGGTTGCTGTTTGGAGGGATGGAAATAATAATCGCACCGAAAACAAAGTAATTTTGCTCTAATGTCAAGAGCAAATACTTTTAGTACACTTGGAATAAGACAAAACTAACTCAAGTAACTTTTCAGCAAATAAAGGAACTTGTTTTGAGTGAGTAATTCCTTAATGCTGATGAAAAAGTGCTGGTTCCATTGGTGGATTATTTAGGATAAATGCTAAAAATGTTTTTTTTTCTGTTGTTCAAAACGTGCTAAGTCTTATTTGTAAGTCAGTCTTATTTCAAGTGTACTAAAATATTTGAACTACAAATGGGAGCAAAATTACTTGGTAATATTTTGTTTTCGCAGTGAAGCAGATTCTTCTCATGTTTTAAGGATCTAAATCCTTTTAAAGCAGGCAGGTCACTCCAGTGAGTGAGTGCTGTGTGTGTGTGTGTGTGTGTGTGTGCGTGTGTGTGTTTTGGCGCACACGTTTTGCAGCAACTGTGTTCTTAAAATATCTACAGGATACCACCATAGCTGTGGTTAGGCGTTCTAAACTGACTTTTTTAACCAACAAACTGATAAGCTTCTTGGTTCTTTTGTTTTTATTAAAAAAAAAACAAAAAAATCTAAATTACAGACACAAAATTAAGCAAAAGGCATTTAAAAAAAAAGAGAAGAAAGTGAAGCAAATGTACAGGTCATCGGGAGAAGAAAAACATCGTCACAGCTGATGTTTCCTGCTTCCTACTTTCAGTTTAAACGCCAACGCTCAGCGGATCGCTGTGTAGGGAAGCAGTGGCCAGACGTTTTGCGAATACGAATGCTGCCGCTTTTCTCTAGAAATGTTCCAACAACGGCCGCGATGCATTTTTCAAATGAACTCAGAGTGCAATAGACGGCCGCCCAGAGCACCGGCGGGGTCGGGGGCGGCCGAGGCTCAGTCTGTGGTGGCCCGGCGGTACCAGAAGCGGGCCCTGAAGTCGTCGCTGCAGGTCATGAAGCCCGGGTTGGTGGGTGAATGGACGATGCAGCGGACGATGTTGTTGTGGCCCAGGGAGAGCAGGTTCTTCCTCTCCGCTGTTCTGGAGTCCCAGCAGCAGAGGCTGATGGTTCGCTCGTCGGGCAGCAGCACGTAGTCCTCCGTGTGGTTGAACACGCCCTGCGTGCGGTGCATCTGACGACCGCTGAGCCCCGCCCCTGAAACACAAGACGCCACACGTACCCATGAGGGGCCATTCTGGCTAAATCCACGGCAGAAGGCTAGAGGAACCCTCAACTCCGTCCAGTCCAGTTCCCTCAGTGTATCATCAGCCTGGCGGCCCTCCAGGCTTAACTTGTGTCCCCACCAGGCTAAGCAATGTTTTTTGTTTTTTTTGTTTTTTTTATGTTTGACAAAGACTTTATAGTTGGTGTTTAGTTACTGTTAATAAAGTCTTCCGATAACACGCAATTACCTAAAAGTAAAGGTATATTTATTTAAACAGCACATTTTGATCAACAAGGCAAAACAAAGCGCTTTTACAGGAATTAAAAGAAAAAAACAAAACAACAAACCAAAGGAAAGACCAAAAGAAGAAAAAGAATCTAATGTTGATCTAAAGTATGTAAGCCAGGTGCTCCTGTTCAGGGTTGCTAGATAAGATTCCTCTGGTCTAATTTCATTTTTGGGTTGGAAGAACACGCGACACTACACGCTTCTAGGTTGTGTTTACAACAGTCTTAGTTCGCCTGGCTTTTAGCGAGTGAAGACGACTCAAATTGAGCTCTTTGTGGTTAACGGTGGGATGTTAAAGATGAAGTCAGAGAACCAACAAGGAGAAAATAACATTTTCAAAGAAAACTTTTCTACATGTCAGTGGTTTATTTGGCCTGTTTGAAACAGCCAGAGATAACCAAGTTTTTGACCTCCGTCACCTAGATCTGAAAACTCGCACAAAGTTGCCACCAACTTTTGACTATTCATTGACGTAGGAAGTACTTCTGGGTTAGTGTATTTGTGTGTCTGTCTTGTGAGTCCTCCAGTGGGTCAAGGGCATTCAAACTGAGCCATGTTCTGCTTCTGCACGAGTTTTCTTCTTCTTTTATTTTTTTTTTTAGTCTATACAGTTGCTACATGCGTGCTGGGTATTGCTGCAAAGTCAACTATCTCAATGCAATATGCTGCGTTTCCTTTGATTGAAAACTTGAGTCAACTGACTTGATTGATTTGTCGGGTTAAGTACCCTGAGACAGAGTTGCTGTGAACAGGCATTATGAAAATAAATGTAATTAAATTCCATTCACAAAGCTGGACTTGGAAACGTTGGCGATCTTTTGCAAAACGTCTCAGTGGAGCAAAGGGTCTAAATCCTCAAAAACATGGGGATGCTAAAAACAATTGCAAGTGTGAACTGGTACCTATACAGTTCCGTAGAAGTCGATAAACGGTACAATGCTACACGCTTCAACATGCTGAAACAGAAAATGTTGAACCTTTTCATTTTTTTTTCCGACAGCTCTTGCATGCCGATGACTCACTACTCTATTGTTGTTCTTCCTTGTTTGCCCACAGCCTAACTTTAGGACTTTAGATCAAGACGTCTGAACAAAACAGTCCAAACGTCTACCCGACCTCAATGGAAAACCATTATTGTATGTCCAACATTTCACATCTAAACGCTGGTACTGGTGACGTTTTGACGGTCTGAATTTATTTGGCTGCATTTTTATTTCTGTCGAGTCATGCTAAATAAAAAGTATGTGAATTAATCATGTACTGAATTCCATTTTCGTTAAATTCTTAATGCAAGTTGTCATATTTTTACTCGTGAACCAGGGTTAGAGTTAGTTTCTACTATTTGCAGCATTCTGAGGTTGTCCTCCCTGTCCAAGTAAAATTTGTACTGTGTGATGTCCTAACTGAATCACAAATCGATCGAACTGAATCGTGAATGCAAACGGACCCGTCAGAATCTAATCGAGTCAAGGCTGGCCGGGCGTTTTTCCTGTCGGTTTCGCTTAAATTTCTAAATTTAAACGCTAACTGAGGCCTGGACAGTATGAGAGTGAGCTTGTATTTTTAGTTTCTCAGAGCATCAACCAAATACTTGAATTGAATTCAACTGTGATGTATAGCACCTCCTCACAAAATCTAAGAAGCGGTTCTTCAGATTCCATTTCATACAACCTAATATGAACTAATACAAACTCGTTAAAATAAAGTTCAATCAGGTAAAAACAAAAAAGTTAAAAACTTTTCAACTCAGAAAAGTTGAAAAGTAGATCCTGTAAAGGTTTCGGTTGTGTTCGAGAAACAACTTCATTTGGACTCTTATGAACGTATAATAAATATACATTCATATAGGAACATGTCAGGTTAAGGTCACCACATGTTTACCCGCAGCCTAATGCAGACATTACAGTACAAACTTTACAAAAACAAAGCTAAGAAAACTAGATCTGCAGTGCCAAGTGCCTAAATTCACAGGAATTTTAGTTTTACGTATTAAAGAATTTTCAGTAGGCCGGGGCAGACAAGAGGAAGTGTTCACCGAAAAAAAAAAATGTGTGGGTATGAGGTGGTTTCAGTCAATAAGACTGAAGTGAAAGTACAATTCAGATGAACTGAGATCATCTCGACTGGATTGCATGAGCTAAACCAACGCCAAGATGCAGATCTGCAATTTATGTCCAATACCAACGTCTTTTTAATCACATCCTGTAGTTCCATCTCTTCTTGTCTAGAAACATTTGTCTTAAACCCAACAGAAGGGATTTTTTTTTTTTTTTTCAGTTTCTCACCACTTCACTCTGAAGTGGCCTGGACAGTATGTTTCTCACCACTTCAGAGCTAACAACGAGTAGGAGGTAAAGGTTCAGTTTGACCTTTTTCTATGAAATAAGTAAAACAGAGAAATCATGACAACCACCCGGCAGTTAACGAGGTCAGAAATGATTTTACCGTCATCTGGTGCAGGCGATTTCAGACCTTCACATAAAACATCACCAATGTACTCTTCTGCATAAACCACACACACATCCTGTGTGTCTGCTAGTTAGAGGTGGGCACAGTACCCAAAAAGAGCAGCACTTCTTCGATTTTAATCAAGGAAAAGTGAAAAATAGCCGTCCAAGGATTGACTCAAATGTAAAAAAAAAAAAAAATATTTGGTGAAAAGTCTACTTAGGAACAGAGTAACTGATCAAATTATCAATCATTTCATATTTAAAAATTACATAGTCAGATGGACCAAAAATATAAAGTTAAGTGGAAATGTTGGCATTCCAAGGACGAAAATGACGTTTTTTATTTAAGTAACAAAAAAGAACAAAATCGGGCAAAATAACTTTTTCCAAATCAGTTTCTGTCAATAAAAAAAAACAAAAAACGTGTAACAGTTGAATTTAAGCTGTCTGTCCATGTGGTGAATTTTTGGTTAAAACATGTTTGTTCTTCATCTAGTGGATAGAAAATCCAGAAATTTTACTCAAGTAAGAGCAGAGATACCTCATAATAAAATGACTCAAGTCAAAGTATTTCCACACGTAATGTGAAGTGAACTCTTAGTGCAGTGATCGGACTCTCCCTTTATCAATACATGATCTTGGTGAAAAATGAAAGTGACACTAGACGGAAATAAATCTTTGACATTGCGGAGGAGGTCTCATAACTGCTTAAAAAAAAAATAAAAAACCTAATAAATAATGTGAATGATTGAATATAGTATGAAAAGAGCTTTGGAGTTCTCTGAACTTGATGAAGAGCTGTACGAGAATATCAGCGTTTCAGTATGACCTAAAACCAGAAGGAACTTTTCTCATTTCTGCTCACCTTGTGGTGAAATTATCCACCTGTTTTAAAAACCTGCAAACATGCTCCTGGAGATTCTTTTTTTTTTTTTTTTAACTTTGCCAATTAGCGAGTTTTACATCTCCCTTCTTTTTCTACCTGTTGCCGTGTCCAGGCTGCTCTGGAGCAGCAGCGACACCAGCAGGCAGAGGTGGGCATCGCAACGCAATTACAGCAGGAAGCAAAATCCTCCATGTTGACAGCGGCCAGCGTTGTGCTACCAAATACGAGTTCCTGACCACTGAAGGACCTGCATGGTTAAACATGAGGCGTTCAGGTTTATCGGTAAAAGTTTTCCGTCTGTCAGAAATTCAGACTAACTAACGCCCGGTTACTCAGAGCACACAGAAGTCCCCTCCAGTTGCAACACCGGCCACACCGTTTCTCAGGAAGTCGCGTTGGTGAAGTCTGCGTTTCTAATTGATGATTAGAAGTTCCTTCATTTCATAACATGAGTGTTTTCTGGAAAAGTTAGCAGGAAACGTTAAACCTGAGTCTTATACCTTATACAGAATTTAGACCTGGAGCTAAAAAGAGCTTTGAAGAATTCTGTGTAGAACATTTTCAGACAAGGTTTTGATCTTAAATGCAAAACGTATTTATTTTATGGACAGTTTTGACTTAATTACTACTCTGAAGGTGTTTCTCTTTCAGCAGATGGCTTTTTTAGCCAGTTTACTCCAGTTAGAAATTAATCAACTACTAAACTAGTTACTGATAAAAAAAAAAAAAAAATTTGCTGGACAATAAATTGTCCCAAACATTCGATAAATGATGACATTGTTGTTTTGAGGTCAGTTTGGCAAGGTTATAATAATAATGCAAGAACAGATTCTGAAAGATCAATAAACTTTAATTTACAATTTGCATTTTTCACTGGAACTGGAAGACAACTTAAATGCTGAAAATAAACAAAACAACAAATAAAATGAATTATAAAGTCTCTCTATACAAAATTGTCCTTCAAAAAAATGGGATGGTTGAGACCAAAACACCAGACTGAAGACTTCTGTTATCGGTTCTTGGTGGAAAGAGGAGAACGATAAATTATGCAAATGGAAATTACTGTGTCGGATTTAATTTATTAGGTGATTAATTGATTTATTGATTAGTGTGACTGGCCTAGCAATCAGTTGTTTGCAGTGAGTCCTGTTTGGGAGTTTAGTACTGTTCCTAAAATTGTTAAACTGGATGATAAAAGTCTTCAGTCTGGTGCTTTGGTCTCAACTAGCACTTTATTTGAAGGACAATTTTGTTTACAGAGTCTTCATAAATTATTTTATTTATTGTTTTGTTTATTTAACATGTCTTTCAGCGTCAGGGTTAAATGCTCATTGGAATTTAAATTGTATCGATCTCTTCCAGAATGTGTTTTGTCTTATTGTTATCCCATTATTGCCATTATGTGGCTTGAAAATGGACTCCAAACAACAACATTACCATTTTTCTCAGTAACTTCTGGGACAATTTATGGTCCAGTCGAAATCATTATCATTCCTCCCTGACCATTCAGACGTTCCTTACCCGTGTACTTGACCAGGGTCCGACCGGTGGAGATCTCCCAAAGTTTGGCCACGGAGTCCTTCCCACTGGACAGGATGTACTTGGAGTTCTTGGAGAAGATGGCAGAGCACACCTCTGCTCCGTCGTGCGCCTTCTCGAAGGTGGTGACGCAGCGGTTGGAGACGCCGTCCCACAGCTTGATGCTGCCGTCCTTGCTGCAGGTGACGTAGCTGTTGGCGGTGGGGTTGTAGCTGACGCCGCTGATTGTGTCCGTGTGCTGGTCCAGCGGGTTGCAGGAAACAAAGCACTGGAAAGTGTTGACGTCGTAGAGGCGCAGCGTAGGGTGCTGCGTTCCCACCAGCAGGAAGTCCCCGGAGGGGTGGAAGGAGATCGAACGCAGCATTTCCGCTTCCTGTTGGGCGGCGGATCGAAGATGGGTCAGCACATGTTCAGAAACGAAGCCGAGGAGAGTCATTGAGTTATGAACCAAAATGAATAACATTCAGGTTCTTAATCAAAGGCAGCTCTAAACAAAAAGGGTCATTTAAAGGAACTCTGTGTTTCAGCAGCTCTATAGTTTCCTGGATGTTGGCCTGAGAGGTCTGGAAGGTTGTTTAATCCTGGAAATGCCCTCCAAGGAGCACAAAGGATGTGATGTAAACTATGAGTTAGAAAGCTACCAGAGATTTGGAACTTCAAATTATTGCAGTAACATTTTTCCTCTTACAACATTGTTTCTTACTTATGTTTTTTTCTTTAAGACAAATTTACTGTGGTTTACTTGTTGTGGTTTGAGTGAAACATTGAAGTTTATGACTGCAACAAATAAGCCTGTCGCAATACGCAATAAGTCAATTAATCGCATGACGTATTGAAACGAGCTCAATGATTTCCATTTGTATGATTTAGCATTTTTCTCTTTTCTCTCTTCCAACTAATAACTGGATGACAAGAGTCTTCAGTCTGGTGTTTTGGTCTCAATTGTCCCCTTTTTTTGAAAGAATTTTGTTTACGGAGACTTCATGATTCACTTTATTTGTAGTTTCTGTTTTGTTTATGTTGGATATTTAAAATGTTTTCCGGTTCCATTGTTAAATGTTCATTAGGATGTAACTTTTATTGATCTTTGAGAATGTGTTCTTGCATTATTATTATTCCATTACCACTAGATTACTTGAAAGCAAAACGATAGTTTATCGTGATACCTTCAGGGACAATTTATCATCCAGCAAAATGTGTTATTGTGACAGGCCTTGTAACAAAACATACTGTAAAATACTTAAAGAACTATTAATACTTTTGCACAGCAGTGGATGTAAATATTTCATGTCAAAGCAACAGACACATGAACAAAATCAGCAGGCCATTTCCCAAATGGCCGTTCTGACCACTGAGATAATCATTCTCTGACCTGTATATATTTAAAAGCTCTTTTAGCGGAGGGCTTGGAGTAGTCAAACAGTTTCAGGGTGTAGTCTCTGGAGCCAGATGCTAGAATCTGTTCACTCGGATGGAAGGCCAGGCAGGTGACTTCGTCCACATGGTCATAAAGCGTACGGATGACGGGATGGTTCTCCATGTTCTGCTGCGCCGTCTCGTTCATCATCACCTAAAAGCAGCACAGTGTTAGTAGAGCCCCAGTGAGTCTAACCCGTCCCCCGCCCTCAGCCTGCCTCACCTCGATGGGCATGGCACTCTTAGCCAGCATGCGCTCTGTGTCCAGGATCTTGATGGAGGCGTCAGCTGAGCCTGTGGCGATCAGCTGGCCGTCCCGGCTGTACGTGGCCACGCGACAAGGACCCTTGTGGGACGTGACGTAGCAGGTCTCGTACTCCGACGCCTCTGGTGACATGGTCTGGACATCCGCGTCAAACTCTAGGTCAATGCCAACACCAGGCGCTACTGTGTCCGAGCGGCCGATGGCATACTGGACGGCACTGTCGTCGTTCTCCATCCCTGTGACAAGAGTGCAGGCTGCACAGTTAGTCTGAGGCAGAGAGTGTTTTCACCCGAGTTATTTTATCATGAAGTATCGCTACTAGAGGCGAGTAAAACTTCTGGATTCTTTACCCACTGAATGAAAAATAACATGTTTTATAATCAAAAATTCACCAGACGGCTGCAGTTTTTACTAAACTTTCAAAAGCTTTTTTTTTTTTGTCTCTTATGTGTATTATTGTCATTTCTGTCTTTAAAATACCTAAATTTCCATTTGTCGTTATATCTTGTTCTGTCTGATGCCGTAATGTTTAAATATTAAAAGATCGATCACTTACTCAGTCCTTTAGTACTTTTTTTTTTTTTTTTACCAAATCCTGTTTGACTCTTACTTGAGTGATTTCTTGGACGGATACTTTTTCCATTTTTACTTGAGTAAAAACCAAGTATGTCGAAGTAGTGCTACTTTTAACCGAGTCCAGTTTGGGGGCGTTCTGCCCTCCTCTGGATGAAAGCTGGGCCGGCTGCAGCTCTTACCGATCTTTGCCAGCTGCATCAGCTGCTCGGAAGGCGACACGACGCTCTGCGGCTTCACCTCGTTGATGAGGTTGTTGGCGATGTTGGTGTAGCCGTCGTGGAGCAGCTGGCTGATGATGAGCCTGTACAGGTGCTGCCGGTCCTTCAGGGTCGGCTTAGGACGATACATTTTGGCTCACAGCTGCAACGTAGATGGCCGACAACAAAACAGAGAAAGTCAGTCGATCTATCTGCACCAATACTGCAACCTGTATCCCGCACAGCGGGTGAACAGGCTGTGTGAGACCGCACACAGTATATCTCTGCAGCTAACGTTAGCCTGGATGCTACTGCTAACACCGAGGAAAACAACCGGTCGGCTAACTGAAATAAGGCGAAGCTAACTGACGAAGCGTCCGGCTTTACCAGAACCACAATGTAACAACCGACGTAAGAAGATTAAAATATGTCTAAAAGTTCTTCTTACAATTAAAACTTGAAGAATATCCCCAACTTTAAGTGAATTTAAAACAGCGCTCCTGTACTCAAACGTGCGTTACGTCCGAGTCGTGTTGACGTCACGAGACGCCTCTTCTTCTTCTTCTTCTTCTTCTTCTTCTGCTTCGTCTTCTTCTTTCCTTACCGCCACCTTCCAGACTGGAGTATGGAGGAGACGTTTGACTATTACAATCTCCCCATAATACCTGTACTTGGAAAACTACAAGTACTGCTAAAAACTACATCCCCAGATGATCTCTGAAGCAATTCCCTAATATCGAAGTTATTTTTATTCCTACTTAAATCTCTAAGCAACACCTCTCTTTCCTGAACATACTTATTACATTCTAAAAAAAAATATGTTGTACTGTTTCTAATTTTCCACAATAATTACAACAACCTGTATTATGTTTATGAATTATTTTAGGAGTGCCATTTAATCCTGTATGTCCAAACCTTACTCTAGATAAAACATCTTCTTTTTAAATTCTATTACACTTCCTAAATTCCCCAACTTGTTTTTAGGTGCTATAATAAAACCCTGTATTGCTTCCTCTATCTCACTGTTCTTGCCATTTCTTCTCGATATGCATTTAAATAATATTCTTTACCTCGTTTGTACTTATTTTAATATTTAAATAAACAACATTCTTTTTTGCTGCACTCTCAGCAAAACTATGAGCCAACTTGTTTCCTATCACACCAATGTGGGCAGGAATCCAAACTAGTCCAGCATGAGAACCATCATTTTTAATCCTAAAAATCGAGTGAATTACATCCAATATCTTGCCTTGATTATGAATTACAAATGATATACCTACTTTGTCATTTAACATTTTGGAAACAACTGTATATATTAGTGTATACTCTGAATATTCTCTTTCTATATAACTTTTCACCTCTTTCTTTTCTAACTGTCTCCCTTTTTTTCGGGAAGTTTAAATCAACTTCAACGTGTCCAAAGACCCACGATGGAATAACAAGAATAACAACCACAAGACTAATTAGAAAGTTATCTAGCCCTAACCCTATCTATTGGTTATCAAAGCCACATAACCCAGAAGCTATAGAAGAAAAATACTACATTTTGACCAAAAAAAAATATGTCAAAATAATATCAAAAAGGTTCAAATGCAATAAACATGAGTGTACCTCACCTGTCCAGTCTAGAAGAAAAGTTACACACGGATTCTGAGACAATAGGGCACATGACATGTACGCTATTGAAGAAAAAAATATACTTTTTGTTACAATTATTTAAAATATTGAGTATGACTTAAAAAAAAAAAAAAAAAATTACTAGAGAACAGTGGGTCTCGTGTAACAGCATGAATTTCGTGTCAGTTGGTCACAAGGCAAGATATCTATTCCCATTTGTTTCTTAGGAGTGATTGGTTGGGAAATTTGTTGACAGTCCCTAAGTGAACCTCCGAGCGCTTGAGGTTATTACGGTGAAACTCAGGGTTTACTTCCGATGAACCTCACTGTTCACCAGTAAAGCCACAATCCTTCTTTTGGGCATGCCTTTAATCCCATTAGGTGTGTGCTACTGTTCATGCTTGTACACGCGCGCGTGTGCGTGTGTGTGTGTGTGTGTGTGTGTGGCCCAGTGTAGATAAAAGAGCCAAACACATTCAACCGAACTTTGTTTGTGTGGAGGCAGTAGATTATTTGTTTCTGATTTATCCGTTGCTGTCCTTAACCACGTTACTCTGACTTGATCTCTTTCATGTCTGAAAAAGGGGACTACTGCGTGTTTTTTTTTTTATTCCAGTTTTTTTTTTTTGCTTTTATCTCTCCTTTGTTATCACTCTGTCTTTGTTGTATTTGTATTCATTGTTATGACATTGAGTATTACCGCTGTCTCATTTCCTTTTGTCAACTTATAATGCAGAAGGTATACATCAGTGAGAGACAGGAGAATGTAACTGTGGAAAAGTGTCGCTGTTGTTAAAAATACATAAAAACCAAGTTCAAAAAAAGAAATTCTCAGAATCTCCTTAAGCAATCCAGTAGCAACTCTTTCTTTCTTTCTTCCACTAAAAACTACTGAATTTTTATTGCTTTGATTGCGACTTGACAGCCTTCGATATCCCAAGAGGAAGTCAAGACAGAATTGTTAAACATTACAAGCTGTATGTAACACTCAGCACTGTAATTTCATTATTTCCCAATGAATTATTTCCAACCAAACTCAACCGTTTACAGCAAACCTTTCCTATGAATAGTGAAGCATGTTGCGTGTGCGATGACAGACTGTGCGGAATGGATGCTTGGATGGATTGACCTTGGCCCGTCATTATGCGTTGTGCAATAAAAACTTCCAGATTACTGCAAAACTCCTGAAACACCGAGTCTCATTAAATCAAGTCTAAAAACTCATTTGCCTAGAGCTGCCTGTGACTAATGACCACTGGAACAGCACGAACCGCAGTCTGCTGCAGTGGCTCTCCTGCAATGTAATATTTGCTTGCTTGTTTTATCGCTTTAATTATGGGAAGCACTTTGAATTTCTTTGTTGTGGAAATGTGCCACACAAATAAAACTGCCTTGCCTGTAGACATTACGACTCAAATAGTACATTGAACAAGAAATACGCAAATGACTTGCCATAATCAGAGAAACTTCAGGTCGTGTGTGGATGAATAAATCATTCACAGCCTGTCCGAAACACAAAGCATAACCGATAATGCAGCCGTCACGATTATGGACATTGTGCAACCCGATGAATTACAGATATTCCCAGTGTCTTGGGAAGTCCTCAAGATTGCATATAAAAACAATAACCTGGAGAGAATCTTCCAGGTGAATAAACCTGCATAGTGATATTAAGTTCATCAACTTGCTGTAATATTAGTACAGCTGACCTTATGCAGAGCTCCTTCACGTGGATTTACATCCAATTTCCAAAACAGGGCAGAACTTTAGTAACTGCAAACCAATGAGGTGCTAAAGTAAAAAAAAAAAAAAAAGGTAAAATAGTGAGTAAAATCTAAATTCTATTCTATTCTAAAGGCTGGCTTGTAAAATCTTGTATCCTAGCAACTTGAGCAACATGGCCAGAAAACAACGAGTCAGCAACACGAGACCCCGAGTGACTGTTTTCATTTCCGTAAAGCATTCCTGCGAGAAACATCAAATGCCACGACGGTAACATCTGAGGAACACGTGCCTGGAGCCATGCCCCCTCCCTGCTGGGCTCGGTGAGGACGGCAGAAAAACATGGTAGGAGGTATCCTGTTGCCATGTCAACAGAAAGCTTGCTCTGCGCGGACCAGCCTGCAGTTGCCTTGGAGACCAAGTGAAGTCTGTTGCGGTGCTTTCAGTCGATATTCTTAACTAATTTTGCAAAGTACGCGTGTGAAGTGGCAACAGTTCACTTGTCGTGCTCCAGACATACGAGGAGCCTCTTTGTCCAACGATCGTAAAGGGATGACGAGGCATGGTCTGAGAGTCCAGAGTGACCGATTGCTCAGCTTGGACGCCCAGAACAGCAGAGTCCTGCAGGTTCTAAACTTCTTCGGTTTAACAATGATGGAGGCCACTGAGAAATTGGGACAGTCAAAGCAACCGAAACAGCCGGGACAGTCTTGTGCCTCGAAGCAGTCCTGACTCAGAGGTTTACAGACATTTCCTTTGATTCCATGCTTTATGTTTGACCCCTGACCTCCAATGTCAGCTGTGGGATCTTATATACACAATATCCAAATCAAGTCTACTGATACTGAATTTACCACAGGTGGACTACATTTAAGCTGGGTGGGGGTCATGGATGATCAGCGGAGACAACTCAACATGGAGCTTCATGTCAAAGGCTGTGAATACGTGCGTAAATGGGATTGCTTGGTTTTCTATTTTGAATGCAGTTATTATGAATAAATCCTTTGCAGTGCAGAATTTTGAGGAAAGTCATACATTTCATGCAATATAAATGAAGGCTGTAACATAACAAAATGTGCAAAACGTGAAGTGTGGTGATTTCTTTCCAGATGCACTGTCACCAGTGATCAAGCTAAGTCAGCTACAATCCAAAAACAATGACTTTCCTTGTGTTCTACGAAAAGGTCTTTGATTGACAAACGTCTTGGAAGGGTTCGAAACGCTCAAAAACAAGATTTGTTAAAAACTGCTAGGTTGAAGTTACTTGATCGAAGGAACTTCCCACACAATCCTTCCTGCCATGGAGGTCAGTGACCTTTAGAACTGATGATGTCCGGGTGTTCCCAAGTCCCTCATTGGTTAAATCAGTTTCATAAAAGGCTGAAGTAGACCTGCTTAAAAAGAAACACAACACACACGTTTCACAATCTGTTTACAGATGATCAACGCAGTAATCATCCTGACTCTCTGCACCAGCGGCAGATTAACGAGTAAGAATGCCAGCGTAAATAAATGAATTCACACAAAAAGCCTGCTCTTTGAGCGTGTGCAAAGTCAACCACTAAACCCCCTGCAAAACAAACAAAAATAACAACAACAACAACAACAACAACAAAACACAAGAGGGATTGTGGTCGGAGGGAGCTCATTTGAACGCTTTCACGCGTCCATTTGTTCTCCGTCAGAAAGGATGAGAGCTGCACATGTGCAGCCGCATCAACATGAGCTGCACTTTCGCTCCTCTGTCTGTCGGTGTGTGAGATGCTGCGCGTGGGTGGAAGTCAGTGGGTGGGAGAGCGAGCATTACGAGGCAGAGAGGAGTCAGGTACCGCCTCACACTGCTGATGGGAAAAGTCAGCCGCCGAAAGGGTAAGTTTGCTTTTTTTTTCTTTTTCTTGTTGTTGTTGTTGTTGTTGCTGTTGTTGCAGCAGCACTTCCTCCGCCAGCAGCTCCCCGCTGTCATTTCGCTGCAAACGCGTTTGTTTTGACGAGCCTCGCGGCCGGTCCGGCAATCTCTGACTTCAACTTATCCTCCCGAAGTCTTTGTTTGACAGCCAGCACACCCACCCAGCACTCTCCTCCTCTCTGCCGTACCAGCTTGCATCTCTGTCTCTCTCTCTCTCTCTCTCTCTCTCTCTCTCTCTTCTTCTCTCTCTCGCTCTCATTTGCATGTCTTCCGCTTCCTCATCACAAGAAACGGTTCTTGTCACAGAGCTGAGAGAAGATGAGATTGGAGAGGAACGTGCAGCAGTCAGGATGAGGCTGTGCAGAGGGCTCTGTCACCAGTCAGGGTGGTGAGTGAACTCTACCTAAATGTTTCCTGCACCTTCTTTTATTTTATTTTTTTTTCTGTACTCCTCTGAGTTATCACTCACAGTCAGGTACTAAATGTACTGCTGTTTTGTTTGTTTTGTTCCAGCAGCATAGATGGGCGTCCTTCCACTCTTTCTCTGTTTCCTTCCTAATTTTATTCGTTTCAGCGGACTGGAAGTCCATATTTTTACTTTCACCTCAGATACTGGCTGAGGTTTTAACGTTTGAACCGCCAGAGTGAAGGAGAGTGTGAGCTGATTGTGGAATAATTCCACAAAAGAAAAGCAAGATTCAAAGTCACGGTAGAGACAGGAGCAACACAAAACAAAACAAATCAAAAAAATCTTTGCAATGCTTCGCTTTCTGCTCGGCTACAGCACCTCAAACAATACGAGGTGATTTACATGGTGACGAGGAAGTGAAAGCACATTCGGCTCCGCATCTGCGTACCGTGACTAATGACAGAAAGAGAAGTCTCTGCACACAAGGCTTTTTGTTCAATGTGATCAGAAGCAAACTTCCCTCTGTACACAACGCGACACAAGTCTTCATGCAGTGTGGGCGTGCTTCTGCTTCACAGCCAACAAAAGACCGAGCTCCATGCCAACTGTACCTCTGTGGGTTTTTAAATCCGCCACACCGGAACAAAAAGAAATGTCATGAAGGCGTTGGTAAAATCAGAAACGCATCAGCCAGTCTGCAGACTGGAGCAGGCAGCCAACGTCAGCAGCTAATGTTTTTTGATTGGGCGGATTACGGTTTCTTAACGTCCGAGAGAGTATCGGACTGTTCCACATCCCCACCTTCAGTACGTTTACTTCGTGTTTGCCTCCCTCTTCTCAACTTGTCTCTCATTGGATTCCTTCCCATCCGCATGCCTGTGCTCCCCCTTGCGATCTTGGTCACTGTTGCTCATCACCAGAGTGATGTAATTAGCAAATGGATGTACTTTTGCTTGGAATGCTGCAGGACGGTTGGACATGTGTGGCAAACATGTATTCCTAGATTTTACCAGAATGTGAAATGAAGACTGGCTTCGCCATCTGCCCCGAAGGAGTCTGCATATCACCCCGTATCATTAGCTGCTTTATCACGTCGCGCTGCTGCTTTCTTCACTTTGAGACTTAAAGCAGTCTGCTAGAATAAATTCACCAGCCCTTTTGACCAAAGGCAAAAAAAAAAAAAAAAAAAGACTAAAAGCAAATGTCCTTATCTTTCAGGTAATTAGAGACCCGACGCTGGTACATCGCGACAGCTGCAGCGTTGCCATGGAGACCGGAAAGCCAACACTGTCGACTGTTCCGGTGCACACGGGCTCGGTCAGAGTACAGCCAGAGAAAAGGATGGACGTCCAGGCACCTCTGACGGCTGTTTACATCCAGACAGTTCCTGCCGTGCCGATGCAGCCTTACCCTCAACCTCCTGCAGACGCACGAGAGACAAATCCACTCCATCTGGCCATGCCACCTCTCTACTCTAAGGAGACGCTTCCCTTCCTGACTCTGCATCTCGCCGGCGGACTGCAGCCTCAACTGGGACTGAGGGCAGCTGCTGCTGCTGCTGCTCCAGCTCCAGCTCCAACTCCTGCAGCCAAACCCAAGTCTGCGGGCAAACATATGTGTCCTCACTGCGGACGTGACTGCATGAAGCCCAGTGTCCTGGAGAAGCACATCCGCTGCCACACCGGGGAGCGACCTTACCCCTGCACCACCTGTGGAGTGTCTTTCAAGACTCAGAGCAACCTCTACAAACACAGACGGACTCAGGCACATGCCCGACAATCATCCGAGTCAGAGCAGAGCAACCTGGGCAGCCTGGACAGCATGTCCAGCTCGAGAGAGACTTGTTCCTCCAGCCTGTCTCTCGACGAGCAATGCGAAGACTTGGGCAGCGAGGACAAGCATGCTGCACTGAGTGCTACTCAGAGCCCGACTCCTGCTCTTCGGACTCAAAGTTCCGAACAGAGAGAGACAGGCCCAACGGTTCCCAGCGCGGAAACAAACGGGAGTGACAAACTGACAATTGCGGAGGATAAACAGAAGACAGAAAGTACAAAAGAGTCGCTGACCATCAGTCGGCATCTCCAGCTTCAGCGACAGGAAGCCACCCTGTTCTCCAAACAGTGGGAGAGGTCTGTGTCCAGAGGGAAATCACAGAGTCATGAGAGTACAGACTCTGGCTTCAGCGAGAGCAGCGACCTCTACCCAAGTCCCAGCAGTGTCTTACCTGAACACTGCGTGGATTCCCTCTCTAAACCCAGCAGGGAGCATCATGACGAAACCCAGAACACACATTCATGTTCAGAACAAGGCCATGGTGGACGAGACGAAAAAGACGCAGCAAGGGAGCAAGTGCATAAGAGGCTAGAGGAACGGATATCCAAGCTGATTTCAGACAACTCGGCCGTTGTGGAGGACAAGCACCTTGAAAATGTAAGGCCAAGAAAAACTGTTTTGTCAAAGCAGGGCAGCATTGACCTTCCCATGCCGTACACCTACAAGGACTCCTTCCACTTTGACATGAAGATTAACCCGGCCCAGAATACTGGGATGCAGAGACACACCAAGTCTGGTTTGTTCAACTCTGTGCCCACTCAGTGCTCCTCTACCACAGAGCATGCCCCCTTAACGCGCAGCAGTTCACTCCCTTTCAGCGTTACCCTTCTGCAGCCCGAAAGAAGCAGCCCAACCTCCTCCGGTCAAAGTGATTATGCAACAGACATCCGCAGAGGAAGCTCTGGCCAAATCAACCCAACAGGCTTACTGAAGAAGCCTGTGAACCAGCACTCGTCTTCTCACCGCCCACTAGTTCGGCAGACGGCCGTAGACTGCAACCACACAACAGACAGCCTCCTCACAACTTCATCTGTGGAGGAGGCGTGCACCGGCGGTCTCAGCTGCGACGGAGATGCCAGTGACATTATTGGAGAGCCAAGCAGCAGAAAGTTCCGGAGGAAAAAAACACAGAAGTTCGCTTACAACAAGTGGTACATGTATGGGGGTGGAACATTCAAAAAGCTCTACGATCCCGATAAAAGCGGTGATTCCGCTGCTCTCAAAGGCAGGAGATGTTTGGCAAACCTGGTTCATGAGGCGGCTCAGGGTGTCCAGAAAAGGGTCTCCACGGTTCAGAAAGAAACAGTAACAAGGTCAGGCTCAGCGGTGAACTTCTCAACCAGCAATGCAACAGCAGGCCATCTCTCTGCCAGTCTCTCTCTTGTCTCTTCTGTGGATCTAAATGTAGAAAGACGTCACCTTCATTCAACAAATAGTTCCGCTAAGGCTCCACTTACGAGACATTTGTCTCTGTCGGTATCGCCTTTATCTGCCACCAGATCTGTGCCTGTCCACAAAACAGAGTGTTTCAGTCGAACAGAGGCGGGGAGATCGGGGGACGTTCCGAAACATTCCGACTCCACGACAGAGCTCTGTGAAGCCCACATTCCATCTGACAGGAAGAAGCAGAAAACTGGCGACACAATCATTTCCCCTCTGGAGATGGAGATTGTGCCAAACAGACTGACTCAGCACCCTGCGTCTGTCACTGGGAGCACAGCGACACAGGGTACGGATCTTACTTATGTCCTAGCTAAAGAAATCCCCAATTCTCCTGGGCTCAAAGGAACCCTCTTTTTGCCATGCTTACTCAATGCAAATGTGTCCCAGATCAGCACTTCGGCAGCTACTTCAGTCTCTGTTGCTGCAAAGAGCAGCTTCCTCCCCAAGTATCAGTTGAAGTTACCCAATGCCCAGGAACCTGGTCCTGTGTCCTCACCACAAGCTCAAAGTAAACCAAAGGGAACAGGTGACTGTAGCCCCACTCCCAGCGACCAAACCTTAGTGACGACTTATGAAAACGTATTTAAAAACACTTTACCGGCCATGCAAACACAAGACCACCTTGCCTCGGCTCGCACAGTTACAAGTACATGTCAGGTTAAAACTTCACAACACACCCATAGTTTGTCGCCTAATGCATCTGTCATGCAAAGGCAGTTTGCAGCAGCCACAATAACCACAAGCTGCTTTCAAGATTATTCGAGTGGATTGTGCAGCGCTTTGTTGCATTGTTCGAAAACTGCAACCAATTCTATGCATAAACATTTAGCCAGACCTCTTGCAGCTGCAGCTCCCAGCATGTCTTTGCCCACAGGAAATAATCAGACACCTTCTGCCACCATCACAGGTGTTTGGCATCATCTGTCTAACCACAGCTCTAACCCTTTGGGAGACGGGCAATTGTCAACAGCATCAATCCTGGCAAACCCCACAAACAAAGCAAATGTCGACTCTAGTGCCTCAGTTGTTCGCTGTCGCACTGTGCCATTGGACCAGCAAGCTCAAAATGTCTTTCACGTTCACACAGCAGACCTCCAGATCTGTCTTCAAATCATATCAGATGAGCAAATGGCTCTTATTGCACCCCAAATTGAACGTCAGTCTGGCCCCAGTCTGACACCAGAAGGTGCCCTGAGTAAGACTCAAACCTTTGACTCAATGGAAATGAGCAACGTCACAGGAGTAGAAGAACAACCAAAAGATCTAAAGGCGGGTGTCAGACAGGAGCATTTATCTAGACTTAACTCTGAGAGCGCATCACCCCCACAGTCTGTGCAGCCGGTGAAAGACAAAACTGAACACGGTGATGCCTACAGAACAGCGTCAACAACTGAATCTTTCCCTCCTCAACCACCATCCCGGCACTTGCACAATAGTGGCCATTTAATCACAGTCACACAGACTCGAAATTCTGTAGGCAGTATTATGGCAACCTCTGCTTCAGTCAGAGGTGAAAACTCAGGAGGAAGCCACACTTCAGAGGCTAAACAAGTTCTCTTTCCAAACACTTGTGCCGAGGAGAAATTTGTATCCACCAAGATGGTCAACCAAATTGGAATGGCCTCACAAATGCTTACAGATCAACAGAGAATCTGTGAGGCGTCATTTTCCACCAGTCCAGCAAATCAGAGCAGCATGAAAATCGAACCTCTGGACAAAAGCCAACAGAAAGCGAAACATCCAGGAGCCTTGTGTGACACAAATGCATTGAACAGTCAAGGTGGAGCTTTGGCGTGCAAAATCAGTGGGACAGAGAGTGGAGCGTTCCTCAAACAAGCCAAGAGCGACGCAGGCATCGATGCGTCAGTCTCTCCACTTTCCAACAGTAACCCCAATGTGGTGAGACAGCTCAACCCACAAGCATTTGTCTTTCACAGCCATCAAATGGAACCTGCAAAACCCACGAGTCAGAGTTCACTCAACCAAGCAAGCCTGCCTCTGAGCAGAGAGGAGCTTTCTGACAATTCCTCTTCTTCGATGGAATATCGTCGTCAGGAAACACAGACTGTGATAAGAAGAGAACAGTCAGAAAAATCTCCGGGTCAGTTTAGCTTACAGCCTGCTTCTGTTGACATGAAAAGACCCGGAGACGTTACAAGCTCCCGGAGCTCCACCACAGGTATGTATTACAGCTTAATGATGTTTCGCATCTGAGTGTTATGTCTTACATAATGCAGGAATAAGCTACTGAAAATGTTTTCATATTCAAGTGCATTGATAACTGCAGCAGAGCAAACAACTTACTATAAGTGTATACGTATCCATCACTTGCTATTACACACACAGTTTGAGGATAATTAGCCCACGTTCACACTGCGGCCTGAAGTGACCCATGATGCATCTGTTTAGCAAAAATGAGTAAAGAAACTGATCTGATGAGAAAAATTAATCCCAATGAATTTTCTGCCTTTGTTTTATTTAGTATCGGTAAAGCTGGTGCTCAGCAGTACGCAAACTCAGTGTATATTATCACACTGATGATTTCAGTTCCTGTAAAAAAAAAACAATTAAAAATGCAGGCAGAAGACTCATTCAAACACAAGGTGGCAGCACAATCTAATGACTCTTTCTGGTTCCTGAATCCCAGGAACCAGAAAAATCATGTCGTTTTTTTTTTTTGTTTGTTTGTTTGTTTTTGTTTTTGTTTTTTTTTGCTCGTTTCTTTTTTCACTCAAACATTGAAGTGTTTGTTTCCGCCTGCGTTCAAAAGCAGCTTTTGCTTGCCATTTTTCTGTAATTAAAAGGCGGTGGATTGCTGTGCCGGGATCCCCAGGGCTAACACTCTGGTCCTTGTACGTCATCACAGAACCCAGGAGTTTGTTTTTGTCTTCCCAGGTGCCAGAAATTGCTGAGGTTTCCTCATTTCTCTTGTAGGCAGGATTTTACAAAAAAATGTCAGGTGTAGACGACCTTTCAGATAGGCCCGTCGCAATAAGCAATAAGTCTATAAATCAATTAATCGCATGATAAATTAAAACAAGCACGTTTTAAATGCGTGTTTTGTCGTTTTTCCTTTCTCTTTCTCTCCCAAAAGCTGGACAACAAAAGTCTTCACTTTTACCTGCATATTCTGCCTCAACTGGCCCCATAAAGACAATCATGATCTAGATGTGGCCTAAAATGAAAATGAGTTTGACTCTCTATTGCCCATTCTAGATATAGTTGGTCTCTTCAAATAAATATTCCTCCTGGTCTGCATGTGGAACATGCTGCATTTAAATCGCAAATGGTCGGGCCGAAATTCGTCGTTTTTCCTTCGAAGAACGCGTCTCGTACGCTTCCGATTAAACCCGGCTCCTGCGTTTTGATCCAGATGGGTCACAGCGAGCAACTCTGACCCAACGAGCTGATGTGTCGTGAATACTGATCCCTTGCTGAAGCCTTCAGTCAGAAAAACTTGAACCTTAAAAAAAACAACAACAAAAAAAGCAACTTCTTCGTGTCTGTTTTTGTTGCCTGAGGGATCACGGCGGACGGAGCACAGACGGATCTGGACTCACGGGAGCGCGGCGAGACACCTGTGCAGCCAGACGGCACGGACTGGAGACCAAAGCGGGACCAGGGGGAGCCAGAGAGAAAACACCAACGCCTGGGAGAGCAGGGAAACGACGGGCTGACGAAACCAGACAAAGGACCAGAGTCTCACGGCAGACATGTGGCTGTAGCAGACATGAGCAGGAGGAAGGTGAGAAGGCCAATCACTGCTTTTGTGTTGAACCTAAACTGTTTGTCCGACTTTATCATTGTTATTATGATTATTTTGGTGACTGAATCAAACATAAACACTCTTTCTTGGAGGAAATCTAGGCGACGTTTGTGTTCGAAATGTACCAATTTCTTCACGTTTATGGGTCAAAAGGTCAACCCACTCCCCCACTTTTACTTAATCAAAGCGACGTTTCAACTTTCATTAACATCTTCAAAGCCAAAGCAGCACAAAACAAAAAAAGTCTTGCTGCACGAACATAGTCGAGTTGATTGACACCAATTTTATCTGATTTGAAGACGGCGGGGGGGGGGGTTAGAGGGCAGGCTGGTTGACCTTTCATGACCCCTAGAAACATTCCTTAATATATTTATAGTGATAGGAGCGCCAACGAAGAGTTTTGCTGCACAAACTTCTGACACCAATTTTTATCTGATTTGCAGCAGGTGGGAGGAGAACTTCACTCAGGTATTAAACGGTTACGTATTCGAAAAGTGCATGGATGTTTTTTTTTTCCCCCCCTTTGGTTCCACCATATCATTTAAAATACAAAATTTGAAAAACAAGAAAAGAAAAAAAAAAAAAAAAAAGAAAGAAAAAAGTTCACAAAATGACTGATTCCAGTTTGGAATTCTTCCTGTGGATTTTATTGTTTTAATTAGCGCTTCAGCTCAAGTCGTCCACAAATCATTCACATATTTAGAATGCTGCTATCTGAGGACGGTGTGGGAGCAGACGTCTCCTCATGACAGGGTTGCAGCACAGTAGACGCATGATCCTGCCCATGTGTCAAAACAGTGTAGAAAGTAGTCAAATGAATTACACAAGGCGACTCTTCGGTAAACAGTTTAGTCGCAGAACCACACACAGGGGGCGAGTTGATTTATGCCACCTGAAGGCATCCAGTCATTCCTTACATCAATAATACGGGCGGGCAACTGGCAACTAAACCAGGATATCAAAATTCTTGACATTGCTTTAAAAACGTCAAGTTTAAAAAATAAAAAATAAAAAATACACGTCGGAAGAAAAGCGCGGCTACAATTTAATTGAATTCTCTTTTAGATTGTTTCTACGAATCTTCGTCATATTATTTGGTTCACATGCAGAAAGAAAGAAAGAAAAAAGAAAGAAAGAGCATTGCGGACGACTGACCTGTGATCACTTTGGGTGGATGGTTGTTTTGTCTAACTGTTCCAGAAAAGGTCTCCACATCTTGTTATACATGCCTGGCCAGAACCTGGTAGAGAGGATGCAGTATGTTGAAGTTTATGGAGAGACCTTTTCGCCGTTCTTTATGAACGTCTCAAAAGACACATTCTCAGAAGTCGTGTAACGATGGAGCAACAACACAAAGAGCAAACCTATTTTCACGGATATGTTTGTGAAAAGGAAAAAGGGGTTCATTGGTATTCTCCAGATACGCCATAAAGTCTGGGACACGTGTCAAACTCAAGGCCCGGGGGCCAAATCTGGCCCGCCATAGCTTTTTATGTGGCCCTCCACAGACTAGACTGTGATTAAATATTATATTATCAATCATATCAATGCAGTTTTTATCTGTTTACTGCCAATTTATATCAATCAATCCCTTCAGTTTCTTGAGAATTTAGTTGTTATTTGATTATAGTCCATGATTTATACAGCGAGTAAATAAACAGTCGCATTTATTATTAGTTCCTGGAGGGACTGAAAAGATCTTCAATAATATTATGTAATTTTAAGAATTCATTGACATATTAACAGTTTGTGAACAGGTTTCATCAACACATTCTGGCACAACCGGCCCTTTAAGAGCTTTCATGATCTTGATTTGGCCCAAAACGAAAATGAGTTTGACACACCTGGTCTAGGAGGTAGCATAAGTCAACAATTGACTAGTGAACCAAAGAAATCAGACCAAGAGGCTTTAACTGTTTCATACCCAATATGATGATGGTGTTGGGGCCTCTTAAGGTTTTGGATGGCCCACAGTTTTGAGTAAGACAGACCAGGGTTCCCACTGTAGTTTATAGGAGCTGTTCAGTGACGAGGATCTGTGGAAAGATAAAAGTACCTACAGAGGACCTTGTGATGAGTTGCGGTCGAGTCTGGGTCTTCCTGAAGGTTTCAGCTGCACACTTCACTGCTGCAATTACTGGGGAAAAGATGCTGCCTGGGCACCCTATGGTGCTCTTGTTAGAGGCTAATTCCTTTCTATTCTTCTATTCCAGGGAGAAGAAACAAACCTTCATGTGGATACCTCTCAAGTCTCCTGTCTGTCAGAGCAGCATTTGGAGTCTCTTTCCCAGAAGGACTCCTGTATGTCCGAGTGCCCTCAACCCAACCTTCATCAAGCCCCAAGCACCTCACATAACTCTGACACTCCTGCCAACAGCATTCATTCCAGCCTCTTGAGCTCTCCAACACTGGAAATCAATCATCTCTATTCGCCACAGAAGACCTGGGATGGAGGCATCGTCCTCTACGACCAGCAAGTGCAGGTCTCGTGTGAACCTAGTCTGAGCCAGGATCCTCCGGTTCCCATATCCACATCAGAAACACAGAGTGTCTTTTTATGTGCTGAGCCCAGCCTGCAGTCATTCTCAAGTCAAGATCAAACAAGAAGCGCCATTGGTTTTTCAGCTCAGCAAGGCTGTACCGCCGCCGGTAACTACAGCTGTGATGTTTTCACTGTAGAGAGTAAAAACAGCTCTTGCGTCTTACCAGATTTTAGGACATTGTCCTCTACGTACTTCAGCCAAGTTCCCAAAGAGTGCAGAGGTACTGGTGAGATGGCCGGGGACATCCAAATGCTGCCAGACAGCCGGACTACTGAATCTCCGTCGCAGCCGTTTTCGTTTCTGGAACCTGAAAAGAAGCGGGACGCCATGGACTCACTGAATGACTTCACCAGTCAGAGCTCTAACTCCGGGAGGCCTGACATTACCAGCAAATACCAGTCTGTTTTCATGATCGGGTCCTTTCACGGCTACCAGTCTTCAGACTGTCTGCCCAGCGGAGTAAGACCCGTTCCAAGCTTTCAAGACAACACAGAAGACACCAGCAGCAGCGACGACGAAGGAAAACTCATCATTGAGCTCTAGTAAAACATGACAGAAACTCATTTTACACACAACTTTTTGCTGCTGTGTATATTTTCATGAGGCAAACTACTCAGGAGGGAAGAATAAGAATAGTGAATGATTTAACTCAGTGGCAAAAGAAAGAGTACTGCACATATGAATTTTTTATATGGCTTTTGTATAGGTGCAAATATTTTGTATGACTGTGAAAGTAATCTTGTGTTAATACTGCGAAGAGTAAATTAAGCTGCGATTCCAAAAAATATTACTTCTTGGTAACTCAGGTGGTTTTGAATGTTTGGACATTATGTCCATACAATTATGGACAGAATGTATTCACACTGTAGACTTGAGAATGCAAATCCTACTCATGAATTTCTGACAGCAACCATCATAGCTACAGCACATGTAAATGGTAAATGGCCCATGAGCTTTATCAAGTCCAGAGGACCCCAAAGCAATTCACACACATTCACACACATTCACACACATTCACACGCTGATGTTTTACTAGATACGCAAAACAAATACGGCTACACCAAATGTCGTTTATTGGCTGATTACCGATCAGCCAATAAACTACCGATCTGCCGATTCTGCCGATTCCCATTTTGGCTGAAACCAGTTTCTTTTTGTCTGAAATGTCGCTGAATATAGCAAGAAAGTCCCCGAGTTGGCAACATGTTAACTTCAGATTAACATGCTGACATGTTTGAAGCCCCCATACTGCAGTTCTAAAAACAGCAGAGTCGTTGTTCGCTCCTCCTCATTGTTCGCTCATTTGCTTGGTTGAAAATGAATCCAAGAAATCAGGCTCAATTTGAGAATTCCCAGACGGAGGCCTGAAGGAAGATGAGCATCAAATTGTGTACTTTACCCAGATATTAATTGCAATTAAACTTAATAGATAGGCCAGTTTTCATCTGACAAGTACAAATTATGTTGGTAAAGCTAGAGACAGACAATAAAAATATAATCAGGCCTCTGAATATGCAGCCACTCTCTGTTATGAACATATGAATAGGTCTATTTCAGATCAGCTTCCCTTATTTGGACTAGAAATCATCGCACGTCTCTTTGAAATCAAGACGTATCCCCTTTGCTACCTCAACCCACTGACTTTACCTCTGCCCACACACTCCACACACACCCAGCGCCTATAAAATCAATCCCTCTCTACCTTCCCACAGTGACACCCACTTATTAGTGAATTCTATTACAGTCCCAGACAACACCTGCTTGGGTGAATCATGTCCGCATGCTGCCAAATATCTGCGAAGTTAATCTTTACTGCCAGCCAGAGAAGAAGAAGGTGGCTGGAGGGCCTCGGTCCCTGTCCAAGTGTCAGTCTTGGAATGAGTCAGCAGGTAAAATAAAACCACTAACAACAGGAAGTGTGTGCATGTGTAACATTCCTAAAGACGGGTCACAGCTTTTGCTCGTATTGCTTGGCTTTTTTTTTTTTTTTTTTTTCACCCCTCTGTCAGTCGTCATAAAACGTTTTGCACCTGACGGGGGGAATTAAGGGGGGGAATCTGCTTCATCACCAGCATCTGCTTAGGCTTGTTTCATTCCGAATGTTAACAGAGGTCATTATCATGTGCGACACGGAAGAAACAGGAAGACATCAGCCCGGTAAACATTTTGAAGTGATTTTTGAAGTGTTTGGTTTGGTTTTGGTTCCTGAAGTTTGCATGCGTTCCAGATCACTCCATCTTGATTTTAGGTTTTCAGTGAGTATTTGGACCTGCTGAATTCAGGACCAGATTAGGGATTGGATGAATGGAGTTTGAATCTACTGTGGATTTCTCCAGTTCACACAGAGCCAAAATTATTCATACAGCATCAGTAATGTAGACAGGGTACCAGATCTACATCTCAGCATGTTGGATCTCCAGCATAATTCTGACTCCGCATTTGACCACTCTTATTGGTGGAATTGGAAAAATTCATCCAAACTGACCAGACCTGGTTTTTAAATAAGATCACATTTCCATTTGGGTTGGGACTTTACATGAAAGTCCCTTTGCCTTTACATGACTTCTAGTAGATTTTCCCATTAGTGGTCAAATTTTCATCCAAAAATGATTTAAAACGTCATGCTGTGAGGTACGTTAACCAATGCACCTACACTAAAATTATGACTGTCTATTGCATTGTATATAGTTACACTGATAAAAGGTAGTTTAATATACCAAACTATTGTGTTCAGAAGCGAGGCCTTCGATTCAGGAAGGGGAGAAACAGATAACATGTATGGAAACAACATTTCTTATCATTACTTGATAAATTCTCTCGTAACTAACAATTCCTTTGTTTCACATAAAACAAGTATTTATCCCAGGCCAAGAATTTTTATGACCAAAGAAGGGAGGTTACATGAAACACATGTGGGAACTCTGGATGACCAAATGACAGATCAGAAAGGTAAAAAAAAAAAAAAAAAAAAAAAAAAAAAAAGCTCCAGCTGGGAGTTGGAAAGTTCCCAACATACTTCAGATCCTGAAATGATCTTAATGAAAGAAAGCAGGGATCATCAACCACATTCCCTCCCAACAGCCGCTACAGTCAAACTCTGCACTACTGGCTTTACTGACACGGTGCTTCCGCAACAGATTCATTCATTCATTCATTCATTCCCATGTGTGAACGTCTGAAACAGCTCTCCTGCATTTTACACAAAAAGTGCAAGAAATTACAGGGGTGAAGCGGTGAGGTGGACCCAGGTTGAAGCGAGAGAATGGACTTTCAATGATGAGTCACAAAATCACAATCCAGGCAGCACAGGTGAGCAGAGGCAATGACTTACACACTGGTAGCACCGGCAGAGACGCGATGTACAACAGAACAGACGAGGATCCGACAAGGAGCAGGGAACACAGAAACACAGAAACCTAAACAAACACACAGAAAAACCAAAACCTTACAAAAAGAGGGACTCACAATCAGGAAGATCTTCATGTAATGTGAAATACTCGTTGAAAGAACGTCATCGTCAAAATCATCACCAGATGATGCAAAGGAACCGTGTGTTTCGTCATGATTTGTGGGTGGATGATGGACCGAGGTGCAAGCTGGAGTCTGGGTCAATATGATGAAAATGTTTGCATTTTTTTTTAATAAAGAGTCCAAACAACAAAGAAAACTTACAAAGAAAAACAACAAAATGAGAACGCAGGGAGCCAGAGCAGCACCAAAATAGAAGTACCCGCAACAAAACGTCAGCAGGGTTGGGATGGGATTACAAAATGTATTCTCACACAACGCAACATCAGATATGAAATATTATCAGAACAACGTCTGCAGCTCGATTATAAAAAAAAACCAACAAAAAAAAAGACAATATTTTATCTATTGTGGGTGGTGAGGCATCTCCGAAGAATCCACCTTGTCTTTGAACTTTGTCTGGCTGAAGGACAAACTGTGATCTGACTGATAGCCCTTTGCTCAACTCTCAATTGAATATATTTTATTCCTTTGCCTGAATTCGTCTTTTAGTTTTTGGTTCTCGGTGTACGTCATTGGTGATGCCCATTTCAAACATGCCCTCACAGAGTTGCTGACGTACTCGACAGTGGTTTGCAGAAGTGTACCAAACTGCGCCCAAATCAGTCTGTTCTTTCTGTGTTGATTAATTATGCGGTGGTGGAGACGCCGTAGGCCTTTTGGGTTAGAATACAATGATAAACGCTGCATAACTTTGGTTCCCAAAGACATAAAACAACATCATTCCCGGGAGAGTGGGTGGGATATTGAACAGTCTACAGTAAATAAAAAAGAGGAGCTTCGAAGGCACTTCAAGTGCAACACTACTGATGGTTGCTTGGTTGCAGATTCTAAAACCATCCAGCTGCTCTAAAGAGCCCGAACACAAACAGGTTAACTTCTGAAACACTGAGTCAAAATGATACACAGCAGAAATAGTTCCTCGTGTTATTGGTTGAGTCAATGGATGCAGACATGGTGACCAGGTTGTCTATGCATTTCTTTAACCCTGAAAATGTCTCCCAACAGAACAGTTTCTGTCATCTAAACCTCAGGTCTCACCAATAAAGGAGAAATGGATGAAGAGATATTTATCCAGTGGTGATCTGCCCATAGGGTGTCCCTTAGTTCAGCTCCAATTTGTACTGAAATAAATCAGCTATGTTCAGATTTCAGATGTGGAGCATTTTCAGACACTTTCACTGAGATCTGATCTTTTGTACATTCAAAACCATGTCGGGAGGGAACCATCGTGATGAAGACATGATGTCAAGATTTTACATTTTGATGACTCTGACATGAATGACTGCTTGCTTTTGATGCATGCTTTGAGCAGGTGACTCACTTTCACAAGTTATCAAAATGTTACCAAAATGTCTGACGTGAGAAAAATGCACCAAAAAAAAAAAAAAAAAAAAAGAAATACCCTGCGAGTCATGTAAACACAGGTAAGAAAACAACAACAACCTCAAAACAAAAGTCCTTAAACGATTTAACGTTCCAGTCAGTGCACTGCAAAAACACTAGATCATTTTTGCTCTGGTTTTTAGTGCATGTTTCTTACTGGACTTGAAATAAGACAAAACTAACTTTGAAATAACTCTTCAGCAATATTTAAAAACTTGTGTTAAGTAAATAATTTATTAATATTGATCAAAAAGTACTAGTTCCGATGTCAGATTATTTCACTTGTAATAAGACATTTTTCCCATGTTATCAATGAAATAATCTGCCAATGGAACTAACTTTTTCATCAATATTAAGGAATTATTGACTTAAAACAAGCTCCTATATCTTGCTGAAAAATTGCTTATAAGTTTGTTTTGTCTTATTTAAAGTGTAATATATGTGCACCACAAACTACATCATAAGTACTGGTAAGATTGAGTGTTTTTGCAGAGAGTAGCAGTATAATTTAGATATAGTCAGCTGCTAGCAAACCTGTGAAATCTTGTCATCCAAACCGGAGCAGGAGTTTAAAATTAATCTTAACATTTAAACAATGAAGTATTGGTAAAATAAATTTCCACATGAAAAACAAACGACTTTCACAACTTGCGGTAATTTGAGGAGCGTCTCTTTAAATGATAATGTGGTTCTATGTACTTTTTTTTGTTTGTTTGTTTTTAAAGTTATTTGTTCAATTGCTTGCTTGTCTTCCCGGAGACGGTCTTATTTTGAAAGTCCCGGCAGGAAGCGCGGCTGATCCTCCGGTTAGCTTGTCGCAGCAGCTCATAAAGCGGAGCCTCGCGGGCTGGAGGCGAACAGAGCGGCGGCAGCGGAGCTCCAGGCCGGTCACAGGTTCATACATCTGGGGGAGCAGCAGCCTGCAGTCCGCACGTCGGGACCTCCACGACCTTTGACCTCTCGACATTCTTTCAGTTTCTGTTGCTCCATTAGTGATGGCTGACCGTCAGTCGGCTCGCGTGGGAATTTTGTTCGTTATAGTGGTGACGGCATCTTTAACCAATGGTAAGATATTATTATTATTATTATTATTATTATTATTATTATTATTATTATTATTATTATTAATGCATTTTGATCTTCAGTCCACTAAATGGAAATCAGAAGCATTGTTTTTATTATTATTATTATTATTATTACTAATAATAATAATAATAAAAAAACAATGCTGGTTCAGTTGGAACTAATCAGTAGATGATGTTATGATCAGCTGTTTATTTTTATTTATTTATTTTTTTCATCTTTAATTACAACCAGACTTGTTTAACAGCAAATGTTCATCATTTTGTCATTAAACATCCTCCACTTATTCGACGTTTCATTTGGACCCACCGTCAGAAACCTCACATCATGACAAGAAACAGCAAACGTACCTTTGGTGTCGTCCTGCAGGTTCTTCGTCCGTGACCCAGAGGAAGGACGTGTCAGGAGAGGTCAGCCCGGGCGACCCCCCGCGCCGGGTCATCGTCCCCTCTGGTTCTGGAGCCCAGGACCGCTCTGCCCATGACCCGCTGACCGGCAGGCGGGGGCGCGCCAAGAGGTGCACGTGTTACACCTACAAAGACAAAGAGTGTGTGTATTACTGCCACCTGGACATCATCTGGATCAACACGCCAGAGTAAGAGTCTGTTTTCAGAAGCTTCCCATCTGACCAGCAGCTCACCGCAAACACACAAGAGCCTACCGAGTCATTTTGGTCCAGTTTCTGGTGCAAATGTCGTAGTACACTTGAAATAGGGCAAAAATAACTTGGAAGTAAATGAATCCGTAACAGTGATGGAAAAGTGCTAGTTCCATTGGCAGATTATTTTACTTATAACATGGGAAAAATGTCTCATAAGTGAAATAATCTGCCGATAATCTGGTCTTTTCCATCATGATTTCTTGGACCAAAGAGTGAGGAATGTATTAAACATGTTCTCACTGAGGCTCTTTAAAGGTGCACGTGTGCGATTTTAAATTGACATTTGTGACTGTACACAAAACAGGCCAGGGCGTGTTTGCTAATTTATTGCGCGAGAACGCAAAAGAAAAATGAATGCCCCCTGGGGGTGAGGGGGCTCTGTAATATTTGGAGGGAAATTGGGAAAACCTAGGCCGTTTGAGCGTGGGCCGGGCTCAGCAGCTGAATCTCCTCCAGTGAATCTCTGCGGAAAATCTTGGGGATCGGGTCGGAGAGGTCGCTGTTCCCGTGGATCCGTCAGCTTTACCTGAGGATTCCTGACCTTTCCGACTCGTGTTCCGTGATTCTTCTGCGCTTTTTCTGGGTGAACGTTTTATAGACAGTCTGCATTCTGATCGTCAGCCCACTAAATGGAAATCAGATTGTACTTGTATGTCGCTTTATCAAGTCTGAACACCCCGAAGCGCCTTACGCTACATCCAGCGATTCACCCTTTCACGAAACAGAAAACCCACATGCTGTTAATTACACGGCAGTTAAACACAAATCTTGATCTCATCCAGGTTAAATCTAAACCAATACAGACTTTTCATTGGTTTTAGACCAACAAAGAAGCCTCTGTGGTTTTCATCTGTGGATCCATGGCAAAAGCAACAAGAGTTGACAGAAAACTTTAAAGCCTGATCTGTGTCATCTGGAAGACCCTATGACCTCTCTCTCTCAACATCCTGGCCTTTTTCCTCTTGAGAACCTTCAGGTTCTCGGATGGATCGGACCCTTTTTCTGTTTTCACTACTTGTTTTCTTTTTCTTCTTCTTTTTTTTTTCTTTTGTGCTGCCAGCGTTAAATAGAAACCAGAGGTATCGCTGGAGCACGTCCTTCTCACTTCAGGCGTCTGGGTGTGGGTTTGGGTGGAGGGTAGAGGAGAGAAGGGGTGGTGACATGGACTCATCCGTCTCCTGTCAGTTTGGACCGAAGTGAGACCACCAAGCCCGGACCAGTGCGGTTTTTCAGATCCAGTAGCATCTTCAGGCTTTCACATCCAGACGGGGAGCAACACAGATGATGATGATGATGATGATGATGATGATGATGATGATGATGATGATGATG
>VMRN01000010.1:8934434-8963352 GCA_010277015.1 Poeciliopsis turrubarensis | reverse complement strand
CAACACCATCACTAGCACCACCAACACCATCATCACCAACACCATCATCATCAACACCATCAGAGCAACATTCTTTGCATCTTAAAACATAAACTTAGTATAATTTTCTAACAATGACTCTCGTTAGAAAATAAAATGTGGAGCATAATTTAGTCTCCATTTCATGGTAACTGGAGTGGGTGTTTCTCGATTCGATGCTGCAGTGGTTTTGCAGGGAGCCGATGAGGTACTGGGTCGACGCGGGGTGTGTTGTGGTCACAGTACCGATCAGGTGTAGAACGAGGAGACACCTGGCTCCCTGCAGGCCTGCAGCTGCTCTGCAGGGCCTCGTGTTCCGACTCGCACAGTGTTTGACGAGTAAGCGTTCAATCGGAGTGACATCATCGAAACGGCGCGTGAATCCGAACAGGAAAATGACCCGCTGAACTTGGACGATCAGACAAAGACCACGACTACTGCACTGGCGTGACGGTCACGATGCCCACCATCACCGTTTACAGTACGAAGCTGGGAGGCATTCGGCTTCCTGTGGGCCCCCTCTCGTTCCCCCCTTCAGTCTGTTGCTCGATTCTTCCCGTCTTTCATGCTGCGAGGCGGCTTGGACGTTCCTGCCCACAGTCATGGTAACTATTCAGTGCTTATTCTTTGTTGGGTCAACAACCTCACTCTTGCTCCCTTCAAGTGACTGCATGCAAACCGAGGTAGGGGCTTTTTTTTCTGTTTTGTCTGCAGGTTGCTCAGAAAACCACCGTCTTCCTTACAGTACACTTCTATATTTGACACTATAGTCCTGTATTACAGTCAGAAGTGGGCAGAGAACACAAACGTTTCACTCAAGCAAGCGAAGCGATTCTTCATAATCAAATTACTCAAGTAAAAGAGTGCAGTGCAAATACTCCGAAAGCATTTTTCTTCTAAAATATTACTCAAGTAATTATATACAAAGTTACTACCCAACTCTTTTTGTAGTACTTTAGTTTAGTACTACAATGTACTTGCATTATAGTAACCTCTACACCTAACCTTTAACCTTAGCTGTAAAAAATAATAATAATAACTTTTTCTTATGGAGCCCAATAACACCACCCCAACACACACGCACACACACACACACACACACACGCACACGCACACGCACACACCCTGCCTGTTGTAAACAGACAGAGGTCCTTTTGTTTGCTAGAACACAGTTCCTGGATTAAACTGAGCAAACGTGTGCAGCCCTCCTCATCCTGTTAGATCGTACGCTGCTTTCCCACTGCAAACCATGAGCAGCAGCTGACTGGGAGGTCAGAGGCAACACAGGACCTTCAGGATGAATTACTGTCACCCTGCAAGACGCGGCATCCAGAAGGTAGACTGCATAGTTCAAACTGTAGCGTCTAATATGGGCATTTTGATGCAGCCCGTCTTTGTTTGTGGGCTCCAGCTGTTCAGGAACCGGAAACTTGGCGTGAACAACGAGGAGAAGAAACGATCCCAAAAATGATCCAATAAGAAATAAATACAGGTAATAAAAGGGAAAAATTAAATCTTCACATGAACTCGCAAACTTGTTGAAATGAATGCAGTAGCTCTACATGTGGAACAGTTGAAGGAGCTAAGCAAACGTGTTAGCAGGTGAATATTCAGAGCATTTTCCATTTGGGCTTTTAGTGCATCTTACTGCAAAGTTCTATAAGTTGGACTGAATTTATGAACCGATCTTCCAGTTCTACTCAAAGAGCTTTATACCAAACAAACCAATAAATCGGTTCATTGCTTTTTCTCACCACATTCCACAAAAAACCTGGTGGGGAAAAAAACAGCCTCTCTGTCCTACCGTCACAAATGTAAACCTGTAGAATCTGTTAAACATCACTGGGACTTTAACTGGAAGCGTTGGTCACCAGAAATGGGCAGTAACTAGTTACATTTATTCCATTACATTTGCCTGACTAACTATTTTTGAAAAGGAAAAAGGAAGGAGTATTTTTACTGTGCTGCACTATTTACTTTTACTTAAGTAATTTTATTATGAAGTATCAATACTTTTATTGGAGTAAAATTTCTGGATTCTCAACCCACTGAATGACGAACAAACATGTTGTTACCAGAAAATCCACCAGACACACAGCTGCAGTTTTTGTTAAAGTTCCAGAAGATATTTTATTGAAAGAAACCGATTTGGAAAAAAAAAATATTATTTTACCTGATTTTACTACTTTTGCTGCTTACATGAATTGTTGTCACTTTGGTCCTTAAAATACCAAATACTTCCACTTGGCTTCATATTTTGCCCCATCTGATGATGTCACTTTTAAACATTAAATGATCAATAACGTGATCGATCGGTTACTCTGCACTCCAGCAGATTTTTTTTCTCTTTTTTTTTTTTTTACCAAATACGTTTTTCCCGGAGTCATTCCTTGGACGGCTACACTTTACTTTTACTCGAGTTAAAATCTGTTGAAGTTGAGCCACTTTTGCTTCAGCACCATTTTGGTGTCCTCTGGCCACGGCGACATGACTCTCTAGACCCGAAGGCTTAAATAAAGATGTGGGCTGAGCTGGAGAGCAGACGGCATCGGGATTCTGATCGTCATGCGGAGCTTCGACCTTGTGAAATACCGAGCGCCGTCCCGTCGGCCGAGGGAGGACGCACAGAGGGCGAGCAGACCGGCTCCAACAATTGCACCATCACTGGTTTGGTAAGAACATGCAGTTTTCACCTACTGATAAAGTTACTAAGATTAAAGGTTGGACTTTAATGAATGTATATGTCTCAGGGATGTGTGTGTGTGTGCGTGTGTGTGTGTGTGCGCGTATCCGGGGTGTTTTAGGATTACAGATGAACCTCGCAGTAAGAAGGCCACCACAACACTCTCCCCGCTCTCAGCTCCGACTAACCTGACGACAGCGACACAGAGACGCCGTTTCTAAGGTTACGAATACGGCTTCCTCCACACTCACGAAGCGGGAGGACGTCCTTCTGAATCAGCAAACTTTACAAGTAGAGGCAGAGGACCCAAAAAACTTTATTCACGTAAGAGTAGCACTGCTTCAACATATTTTTACTCAAGTAAAAGTACAAAGGAGCCGTCCAAGAAATTTACCCAAGTAAGAGTAAAAAAAGTATTTGGTAAAAAGTCACTGATCAAATGATCAGTCACTTATTATTTAAAAGTTTTATCAATCAGTGGGGTTGAGAATCCAGAAATTTTACTCAAGAGAAGAGATACTTCAAAACAACATTACTCAAAAGTATAGTAAAAATACTCTTAAAGGAAATTCTTTTCAAAAGTTACTCAAGTGAAACTACTGACTAGTTACTATTCATCTCAGTCTCTGGGTGCAGGCTGTTCTGAACCCTTCTGGAGCCTGTTTTACTGCCTCACTCAGTGAATCACTCTGTGTGACCAGCAGAAAGGTAACTTATTACATAAACATCAATAGCCCACCCGGTCCCGGTGCCACCCACCTCCATCCGCAGCCCTGCCAGTTGCAGGCGAACGGCTTTTCCCCGGTGTGCCTCCTCAGGTGGGCCTTCAGGTGGCTGCTTTTTGTGTACATCTTGTTGCAGCCGGGAAAAGAGCACTTGTGCATTTTAATGAGATCTGCCACGGGATTCTTCTGGAACCTTTGACCTCCGATGAGAATGGCCGACCCCTGGCTGGCAGCGCTCTCCCCCAGCCCGAGGGGCTTGGCTGCAATGGGGACTGGCGCAATCCGTACGAACTTGGACACACTGAGGCTGGGGGATGGCACGATGTGGGGCACCAGGGCAAAAGTCTGTCCCTGGATGTTGACCAGCAGCTGTGCAATTTTGATGTCTGAGACGGAGCCGGGCTGTGAGGGCTGGGCCGCCGGAGTAACCGGGCTCAGCGTGGGCTCCTGCTTCACCCGCATGGGCTGAATCTGGACGACGACGGGCGTCCCGCTGCTGCTCGTGGACCTGTCTTCTAATGACGGTTTGTTGGTTGAGGTTTTCTTGGCCCCTGCGACAGCTTCGTGCGTTGGGTTGGCCGATGATGCTTTGCTGACGGGCAAGGCCACCGTGGCCGGACCAGAGGTCCCGGCGGTGGGGACAGTTTGGTCTGAATGCTTGGCATCTGGCTCCAACTTGAGCTCAGAAGTGGACTCAGATGGGGGACACTCCAGACCGCCATCTAAACCTAAAGTCTCCTCTGGTCCAACGTCAAACCCTTCCTGCTTCGCCGTCACCATCTCCATATTCTCCTCAAGGAATTCTTCAATCTCCTCCAGTGTCGGATGGAACGACCCTAAAAGCTGTTCTGCCGTCTCCGCATTTGACCAAGTGAGAAAGTTAAAGTCTTCCTCCTCCACCGGCTCGGCTTTGGACGGCTCGTCTCCCCTCGAGTCCCACTGGAAGGCGTTCGGTGGCTCGGGTGCGGCAGAAACTCCGCCGGCACTTCCTAAGGAGGCCTGGGACAGCAGGTGGTCCAGGATGCTGTCCTGGCTTTCGGCGCTGGAGCTGCTTCCGCAGCTGGAGCTGAGCTCCGGCGAATCTGGGCTGGAGCAGGAGCGAGGGCTGGATAGCACGCTCACGTCGTCGTCCGAAAACGGTGACGGGATCGCCTGGTAGGAGCCGAGGTCCGACACCATGTCTAATGGGCTGTAGGCTCGCAGAGAACAGCGGAGTGGAAGGGAAGTCTCTCCGTTCGCTGGAGAGTTATCCACCATCCCTGGCCAAACTGCTTCCTCTGGCTGGATTCTGCAGTCTGTGTTTACACAGATCCGAGAGAGCTTGTCCTTGGCCGTGGAGATGGGTAGACCAAATAAACCAAAGTAACCAAGGTCACCCTCCTCACTCCGGTGAGAGCCTCAAAGCCGTACAGGAAGCAATCCAGAGGTGTCCAGGCTGGACGCCGGATTTCTGCCGGGACGAAAAAGCAACATCAAGAAAACGTAACTAAAAGCAACCCGCCTCCTCAACATTTCATCATTTACATTTCTGAGAAACAGCTGAGTGGACGGTCCTCTCCGATTCCCATTTTGATCGATATTTATCAGATGATCAGGAATTTCCTGCATAGGTTTTTGTCCAATCTTCAAAAATCACTCAGTCAACATCTCTGTTTTTTTTTTGTATTCAGATGTTAGCTTATCTGTGTACATAACACTTAAATCAGCTGATTGCTGAACATCCAATATCAAGTGGATTTTGGTTACCACTTCCATCCTGTTGCACGTTTTCTCCAGTCAGTCAATTTTTGTTTTGTTCAAGGTGACATAAAGAATCACACATTCTCCAAGGTATAGTAAAGACTTTCAATAGGAATACAGTTTAATAGGTTGACAGGTTGCACTCAGAGGACTGATTCTGGACCAGGCTGTAAAGAGCAGCAGTGATGGCGTGTGGCCGGATCATATTCCTATTGATGTCCTACAGTAGGCCTCATAAATAGGCCGCTTTCCTGGAACGTGGGGCCTCGGCCTCCAGTCCCTCCCCTCTTGTTTCTCTCCGCGCTTCCTTTCCAGGGGCCCCTGCATACTCAGAGTGACCGAAGGTAAACCCGGGCGACCGGCAGACAGCGCGGGGGGGCGAGGGGGGAACGAGGGAGGAAACGGGCCGCCTGGGGGCGACAGAGAGCAGCTGTGCAGGATCACCTGCTCCGCTTGTTTACAGGACGAGCAGTCTGTCAAGCTTGAACTACAATCTATGAAGAACAGTCTGAACTGTTATTATTATTATTATTAGTTCCCATTAAACCCAAATATAACCGATTATTTAAAATGATGAAGAAGAAGAAATTTTGTATTTGTTTTTTTACATTAAGCCATTTCATCTTTTTTTTTTTTTTTTTTTTTTTTTTTAATCTAAATCTGATGCGTCCAGAGATCTGATCTGCGGCGCGTCATGTAGTTTACAGTTCGGTCCAGAATCAGAACCCTCCTCTCCTCTCCTCTCCTCCTTCACGTCAACATGTTTTCATCCAGGCAGCAGCAGCTGCAGCTTTAATGGCACCGAGAGAAAAATCTCTCCTCTCACCAAGTTGGATCGGGTCTTACCGTGGTCAGGGTTCGGGTCCCGGTCCGGGGACGCTCCGTTTCATCCCTCCGGGTTTCGTTTCGTCCGCCTCGGGTTTCGCCAGTCCACGCAGCGCTGCGGTCCGAACCGTCCGCTCTGCTCCCACGGAGTTCTTACTATGAAGTCCGTCACATGACTGTAGTGGAAGCCGAGAGGCTCCCGCTGAAGGCTCGTCCCCGCTCCGCGGCGCCATTGGCCGCCAGAGGAGGGGACGCGGAGAGGGAGGGGCGGCTTCCTGCTGCATGGGCTGACATGTGATCAGCAGCGAGCCGCGCTGACTTACCGCCTGCGAAACGAGCCCAGAAGGTCGAGCTGCAGAAGTGGGTCGGCTGCAGGGAGGCCGTGGAAACGGAACACGCCGCCATCCCTGTTGCCACCCGAGTGGAACAGAAAGAGCTGCTGCTGGAGCCAATGCTTGAAATGAACCGTGGGTTCATGAAGATGAAAATAAGACAATAAATCTCCTTTAAAGGACTCTGGTGCTCAAGGCACACTGCCCTGAATGATTGAGGTGATTTCAACTGACAAGTGTGTTAGGGGTCAGGGGTCAGGGGCGCAGCAGGGAAACATTTCAAACAGGCAGGGCAGCGTGGTGACCAGGACCAGGGTGGGGAAACACTGACCATGAGGAATGGAGACCCAAACGTTTGGGCTGAGCAGTAACATTTTCCCATGCACCTCCTGTGACCACAACCAGGAAGAACCTAAACAAGTCTTGCGCCCAGAAGTCTTTCCCTCAACTCCAGTTCCTCCATCTTCCCTGCTTCACCAAAGGAGGAAACGGTTGGGGAAAGATTTCTGGGCACAAGACTTGTTTTGGTTGAACGTCCTTCAGTCTTTGGGTTCCGCAGACTCTGCTGCTCTTCCATAAAAGCTCCTCTGGCTCCGAGACTCAGAGCTCCTTATGCATAAGAGACGTCGGTGACGAACACAATCTGTATGGACGCTTTTCAACAGGAACAGGGAAGCTGGTTGCAATTGGTGGAGATGGAAATCGACCATAATCCAGAACAACCTGGATGAAACCCGGTTCAGACAGAAATACTGTAACAAATAAATGAGGCTAAAGACGTCAGAAGTTCCAGAAATCCATTCATTTTGCTAATGTGTTACTCAGCACCATGTTTAGTCTTTGGTTTTTTGTTTCATGCGAACCCCAATCTTCATCTGGGATACAGGGGAACGGACTAGAATCAGATCGGACCCGGTAGAACCGCTCAGACACCTCACTGCTGAGTGAGGAGGACAAACCGCTCAGAACGATGCCAGACGGGGAGAAGGCTCCAGAAGCTGCTGACGGCTTTAACCGCAGGAGTTCTGTATCCGTTTGTCTGTGAACAACTGAGGAGGGTAAAATCATTTGACATTAATTGGCACCAAAAAAAAATACAAGAAATATAAAATAAGGTGATTAAGTATAGAGCAACGAGTTTACGGAGTCGTGTGCCATCTGGTTAATCATCTTGAGAAATACAGAACATCACATACAAAATCACAGTTCCTTTCAAAGCAACACTGAGAACTGTTCGCCCCAAAAGCCTATCGTCAAATGAATGGAGGTCAGAACACGGCTTAGGTTGTGCTTTGATTCTTTAATCCATCTGGGTTTGGCTCAGCCACTCTGTGAACCCAAACATATTAATAAATAAAAAACTAAGTTATTCCAAGAAGGCATAAAATCTCATCACACTTTACATAAAACACATGGACAGGCATGTTTAACAGACCGCTGATGTCCTGGCAGAAACGAATCCAAACACTGGAACACAACGAAAAGGAAGAAGAAAGCAGATCAGTCTGCTGCAGGTGAAGGCGTCTGTAAGGCAGTGTGTGTGCGTGAGTGCTGATCTGGCACTTCTGGAATAAACACCCAAACTTGTGATGATCGATGCGACGGCTCTGACGGCTCCTCATTTTGGTACGGACTAGACAAAACAGATACAGAGACCTCGTCTTTCATCTAAAGGTGCTTCGTCTCGTGGAAACGTCTCCGACCGATCAGGAGGGGCGCATGGAGCGCAAAGTCCAAATAAGGCTTTCACAGTCCGAGGTGACGGTTTGTGAGTCTCTGGCGGACGTGAGCGGCGTCTGCCGTTACTCCAGGTCCTGGAGGTTGATGGTGCTTCCCGTGAACTGGGAGTTATCGGAGCCGTTGTCCTCTTCCGTCATCACCGAGGGTTCCTGTTTGGGAAAAACAAGGAGTTGACCAGAAGAAGAAGAAAAAAAAAATAACTCAAACATTTGACCTTAGAAGTTTTACTCAATTCAACCTTCGGTTCCATTTATTCAGCAAGAAACTTTAAACATGCTGGGAAACAATTGGACATGCTAACATGCTAAGCTATGGCTCCATTTGCTGTAATGCCCGGAAAATTTTTTTTTTTTTTACACCGATTACTGAGAAGGTTGTAAATAATTTGACTTTGTCAATATAAAATTTAAATTACAACTTTTTTTCCAGAAAGGGAGGTTTGTCTTAGCAACATTTTATCATCTTCAGAAACATCTGCTTCATTTCCCCTCCCAACCCGGACATTGTTTTTAAGTCACTGTATTTTACACTTGAGAACCACTAGGTGTCCCACTCTCAGGTCCACAATTGTGACTGAACTTGCCTGTAAAATGTTGACGGGTAAATCCACTGTGAGCTGAGAGTCAGAGGTGGATGGCTGGGAGCTCAGCTGGAAGGCCAGGTCACCGTCACTGGCTGGATCGTCCTGCATCAACAAACACACACACACACGTTTCAGCATGGTTTCCAGCAACAGCTGCAGCTACTGCTACGCTCTGAAATCGATGGCAAGATGAAAAAGAAAAGAGATGGAGCCTAATGGTTCCTGCTGCGCAGAACTGTTGTCAAGTGATCACCTCAGACCTTGGCAGCAACGTTTTGACAGCATTTTGGACAAACCCGACCTAAACACATCCTTTTGTTTTTCCTTCATAGAATGATGAATTATTGACTGTGTCCCAGACTTTAAATAAATGATGTCCGAGGCAGCAGGAGTGGCTGCAGGCGGACGAGAGGAGTTTGGGGCAGAAACGGGAAAAGGTTGGATGAAACGGTGCACAGAGCTGGAGACTTAAAGCTTTAAACAGAAATCAAAATATGCATTTTCCCCATTTAATGACCAATATCAGCATGTCTGTGAGGAAGAGTGTGGCAGGACCATCCAGGTCAACATTCCTGGACTGAATCTAATATGCAAAAGTAATCTCTTGAGGGGCAGAGCTGTTCCATTCGGTTCTGTTAGTTTGAGCACCGACAGACCCAGTTACACCCCAATAGAAGTGGGGAGTGCAGGCTGGCAGCTGCAAGGCACGTTGTGTTCACTGACTGGACAAAAGATTGAATTTTTCACTTTGTGAATGCCAGTCAGACTGTCTCATGGAGCTCCCCGGCTCACGTCGTGGTTCGTGTCTAGTTGAAAGCACAGAAGAAGAAAAGCGGCGCTGTGTGCGTAGAGATCTGAGGGAGTGTGCGAGCAAACGCACCTGCAGCAGCTGAATCTGGACGTACTGAGTCCCTGTGACCGGGTCCCGCAGGGTCAGACCCCCACCGGCCGCTACAGCGCCGTCACTGTAACGAGCGCCAGGCGAAGTGAGGGGTACGGTTGCCACAGCAACCTTCGATGCTTTAGTTTTCCTCTGGCATGAGCCTGAAGTTCCTGGAACGTGGAAGAAGAGTGACAGGTTAAGGCGACGTCACTCTTCTGACAGTGGAGGGGAGGTGGAGGTCCTCACCAGCGCCGGCTGAAGAACCCCTCTGCTTCTTCTTCTTGGCAAGCTGGATGGCTCTGTAGTCTGTCCGGGCAGAACCTCCACTGTCCTGAGGGGGAACCAGGACAGAACAATCACTGACTGTTCCCAGCCAGAACCCCTGAATCATGAGAGGAAGAGGGGAGGAAGTAAACCAGGATGAAGGGTTTCCTCTCACCAGGAAGCTGCTGGGTGACACGGCCAGGTCCAACTCCTTCTGGGGGCTGAAGCCGCCGCCGGAGGAACCGGGGAAAACAAACTGAGAAGTGACGACTTTCCCTCCTTCCTGAGGGCCCAGAACCTCCACGCAGCCCAGCAGGTGACCCGCGCCTCCTTGCGCTCCAACCTCCGCCACCTTGGAGGGTGAGGTCAGGAGCTCGGAGACGGGGACCACCGCCAGGCCGGCGGCGGACTCCACCCCGAGCCCACCGGAGGAGCTGAGGGGGTGCTGCAGAGCCGGGTCCACGGCGGCGCCCTGCATGCCCAGAGCCTCTGGGGTGACCGACTGAACGTCGTCCAGGTTGAGTGTGCCTTGGGGAGGGAGGACGTCCACCACGGTTCCCTCCAGTCCGTGTTGGTGGGCCAAGTCGGCACCGGTCGCCATGACGAGCGGTTCCAAAGGCTTGGCCAATGTGGTACTGGCGCTGGCGACAAGTGTGGCACCCACTGACGACGGGTCGATGGTAAGAATCCCCGAGCTGACCAGGGACAGGTCCATGGTGAAGGAGCCGTTGGAGGCGCCTCCAGCCACGGGGATCCCCACCTCGATGCCGGCGGTGGGCGCCGCGCCGCCGGGGACCGAGGAGAACAGGGAGCTGAGGTCCAAGCTGGACAGCTGCTCCGCCCCGCCAACGCCAGAACCAGGGACTGAAGTCGGGGTGGAGCTGATGAGTTCACTGCTGGGAGTCAGGGTGGGTGTGGTCTCCATCTGGCACAGAACGTCTGCAGAACAGAGATTAAAAAAAAAAAAAAAAAAAAAAAAAAAACAATCCAAATGCTGTCAGAAGCAGAGGAATTAGGGATGCGATTCAAATTTTGGTTGATGACAATTCTTTTTTTTTTTTTTTTTTTTTTTTTTTGTGTCTGAAATACAGCAAGAAAGTTGCTGAACTGGCAGCAGTGGGGCGACTATTGTTAACAGGGTTTTCCTGGGTTAGGAGGAACCCCTGCTGGGTACCCACCGGGGCTGAGGTGGTGATGTTTCAGCATGTGGCTCTTCAGGTTGCTGCGGGAGGAGAAGTGCTTGGAACAGTTGGCCACCGGACAGCGGGTCCTCAGGGTGCTGGCGTCTTGCTTATGCTTCTTAGAGTGGATGTATAAGCTGCTGCGGGCTGAGAACTTGGCGTAGCAGCCTGAGGACAGGAAGCAGACATTATGAGGCGGGCAGAGGACACAAAAACTGCACTCAAGTAAGAGTCCAACTCAAGTAAAACGGAGCCATTCAAGAAATTACTCAAGTAGGAGTAAATAAGTACAGTACTGAATAACTGATCAAATTAAACCACGTCCTGTCGTAAAGGCTGCCGGACGGATAAAGAGTTGGCCGACCTTCTGCGTGGCACTGAAAGGGTTTGGTGCCCAGGTGGGTGATGCTGTGGCCCTTCAGGTGCTCAGCTCTGGTGAAAGACTTCCCACAGCCCTCCTCCGGACAGACAAATCGACGGTCGTCGTCGTGTTTCCTGACAAAAACCATACAGACGGTCGTCATGGTTTCACACGCCGGGGAGACGGGAGCGCTCCGTTCACGTCGGAGGAGAACGGGGTTCGGGAAGCTCTCACCGTTTGTGACGGAGCAGCTTGGACATGCTGGTGAAAGACCAACCGCAGCCCTCCGAGTCGCACACAAAGGGCCGCTCGCCTGAAAAGTGCAGCGCGAAAAGATCAGAATAGCATAAAGCGTTCCATGTCGCTGGAGTTTGGGCTTTAACACTGAGAGGAAGGATTCTGATGTTGATCGACAACTTATTTGATGATTCAACAAGTGAAACATTCTCACTGCAACTGTTCTAAAACTCACTCAGCTGAGGCTCAAAACCCGACTGAGATTTCAGCACACAAGCTGATCAAGTATGCATGTTGCTATCTGCCAGACACGTGTGTGTGTGTGCGCGCGATGGCCCGCCAGCTTACCTGTGTGACTCCTCATGTGAATTTTCAGGCGGCAGGCCTTGTCGTAGGTCTTGTCGCAGCCTGGGAAGGTGCAGCTGAACTGGCCCGTTTCTCTGAAGTGAGTGCGATTGTGTGAGAAGAGGGCACTGAAGGTGATGAAAGTTTTCTCGCAGCCTGTACAAGAGAGGAGAGCGGCTGGAGCTTAAAAAAAAACAAAAAAAAAAAAACCCAGGAGTGCACCGACTGCAGTTTTCTGGCCAATTCACAATTATATTTCTTTTCAAAATCAGAAAATCTTCCTAAACCCGTTGTTTCTGTATTTGGGGAAAAAAAAAACTCCTGCTGGAAAACAAGCTTTATCCATCTGACCCAGGATGTCTGGAAGTAGATGAACACTAAAGCGTCCACAGTGAAATCAACACATAGCCAGAAAGGATCGACTGAAACTTGCCGTTTTTTTAAACCAGCTTTCCAAGGTAAACAAGGGTAAAATATTAAGCAATCAGTGGATAACCATACTTGGTGACGGTGGTCCAGGTGCAATTACCTTAGGACCCGTTTATCCAAACATCAGCGCTCTATGTATGTATTTGAACTGTCATGCATTCAGAGAAAATTCTCAATGAATCCAAACTTGTGGACTGGCTGAACGGGGTTTCCCTGAGTTCAGCAAAAGCGTTTGTGCCTCACAGTAAACGGCCTTCAAGAGCAAAATGAGCATGGGAACTATCGGACCAGTACCTGGGAATTCACACTTGTGGGGCCTCTGTGGTGCGAAGTGGACCCTCTGGTGATTGGTGAGGCGAGTGGCACTGCGGAACTTCTCGTTGCACACCTCGCAGGCGAAGGCGTGGTCCTGCTCGTGGACCTTGACGTGAGCCTTCAGGTTGTAGACGGTGGTGAACCGCCTGCCGCAGCCTTCGAACTCGCAGGTGTGCGGCCGCTGCTTGTCGTGGGACTGGAGGTGGCGCTTCAGCTTGTAGGAGGTGGCAAAGGCCCAGCCGCAGCCCTCCACTTTGCACTGGTACGGCCGTGGCTCCTCCGCGTGGTACAGCAGGTGGACCTTCAGCTTCTGGCGGGAGTCAAACGCGGAAGAGCAACCGGGTTCCGGGCAGGCGAAGGTGGCCGCCGTGTCCTTTTTCGATCTGATCAGGGATAAGGAGTTCAGGTCTTCATTGCTACACCCCCCAACGGGGGCTTTTGGCGATGGAGCAATCAGGTCGGCCTCCGTCACAGCACACAGCACTCCGGCTCCCTGCTTGGCGACAGAACAGGAGTCCAGCGAGGTGCCCAGTTCTGACAAGGAGCAGTCGTCCACCAGGGCCAGCTCGGAGTCACTGACAGACACACCAGGCCTGGGCTCTTCCTGCTGACTGGAACTGGCTACTGCCAGGGTGCTGATCTTCCCGATCGATTTAGTACCACTGTCATAATTGAGAAGAACTATATCCTCATGGTCTTTCATGCCGAGATGTTCCTTTAAGCTCACCATGTCATCCTCTTTGTGGATGTACCCCTCTGGTGGGGCCGCCAGAGTCAGGACCCCATTCTCAATAGTGACAATGATGCTTTGGTTGTTTATTGTAATGGTCCCGGAAAAGGTCTCCGCGGCAGGCGGACTGCTGGAGGAGGTGAGCGGGTGTGCACCGTCCTGCAGTCCCGCTGTCTCGGAGCCGTAGGCTGGTTTCTCCATAGGCTCCGCCGCCCCGGAGGTCAGCGCCGCGGCGTGGTCTGGTCGGCCACCGAGCAGCCTGTCGTCACCGTTTTCCGTACAGATCTGCCCACAGAGCTTATCGCCATATTTGTTCGTCAAAACTACGTCTTCGACGGTGTGATGGTCGCCAGCTGTCTTGGCACTCAGCACAGCGGGATTATCGGTCAGTAAACTGAAGACGTGCTCTGCCCTCCTCGGTGTTTGCGTGTCAGGACAGCTCAGGATGTCCGCGGTCTCACAGAAGGCGACAGCGCCGCCGCCAGCCTCCATGGAGCCGCAGCCCTCCGCTTCCTTTCCCTTCACTTTACCCCCGCTGTCGCACGAGCCGTCCGCTCGGTTTCTGCTCGCGGCGGCTGCTCCATCCTCTCTGGCGGTGTTAAACACGACGTACAGCTCCTGTGTTAGTCTGTCAGTTTTCCTCCCCGGGTTCCGGCTTCCCGCCGAAGTATTAAGAGCAGCTCCGAGGCTGTCACCGGGAGGTTGCTTCAAAGCGCAGTCCTCACGCTGCTGCTGCCGTAAAACCGGAGAGGACAGCGGCAGCTGCCTCTGAGGCATCGCTTCCGCCTCCCCCTCGAACAGAGGCAGCGCCATTTGCATTACCTCACCGTTTTCCTCGTACCGCCACTCCGTCCTGCTGAAGTCCTGCGAGCCCAGAAGGGAGTTGAAGACGTTTTCTTTTTCCGCGCTCATCATGTTATGAAGTCCCAGAATCGCTCTGTCTTCGGGTGCAATGCTGCTGGCCGCTGAGACGTGTTTGGTGACGGGAGAACGAGCGAGCTCGCTGCCATTTTCCCCCAGCAGGCGAAACTGCGCTGTCTTCGGCCTCGCGTTGTTGTTACTGTCGCTCTGAAGCTCGGGCAGCTCCGGCGGTCCGTCCGCTTCATTTTCGATTGAAATCAATTGCGGTAACGAGGCTCCGGTTGACCGAAGTGCAGACGAAGCGGTTCTGTGTAGGGCGCCATGTTGAGAGTGGATGTTTTGGGCATCAGAAAGCCCCTGGATTTCCATCTTGGTATCCCTGTAGCAGCGGCACCGAAAAGGCCCGCCCTAAAAGCCGGAGATGATCCATCCAGCCACAACACGGACTCTGTCAGGCCGAGTGCCGCGTTCAGGGCGTGTATGAAGATCCCGGAAATTATAGAAACGATCAACATACACTGATTATTCTGCAAATTGTTTTCTGCTTAAAATATCAAAACAGTATATTTTTTTCCAATAAACCCAAAGGTTAATTTTTTTGATATGAAGCTAAAGGAACCGAGCCGAATGTTATTTAGGTTACTATTATTTGATTTGGTGCATGTAATTACAATTTTCAGGTTTTCATACAGGCAAAATACATTTTCATCCGGGGTGATAAGTGTACAAGAGACTATTCCGAAAAAAGAAAGTTTAATATAATCGGAGTTACCCTTTTAGCTGTAATGTTCTATTAAAACGCTTGTTAAATTAGGCATTCCGCCAACATGCTAAATTGAGGTGTAGTTTCACACTGTCTCCTCTAAGCGGCAGTGTAGCACTAAGAAATGCGCAGATCTCTGTACGCAAACACTGAAAGAAGAATCTCAATAGAACGTCTTGTGACGTACATTAAAATAAGATTGTGAAATACTGATTAGCAAATGCTTGGGTCACATAAATTTTTTACTAAGTGGGTTAAGCAGGAGTAAAAAAAAAAACAAAAAACAACAGACATAAAAATGGAGAGAATGAAAAGAAAAGTCAATCAGGAAGAAATACTGTTCAATCTGCATGTTATGTCAACGTGTTTGCAATTGATCTTAATGGGTTATTTGTTGTACAGAATTCACTGGACCAGAGAGAAGCATTAAACAACATTTCTTGGTGGGTTTAATTCAGAATGTTTCCACAGTGCAACAAGCTCAGCATGCTTCATACAATGCCCCCAATAAATCAAATGGTGCAGTGTTGGTCATTACATTTACGCATGCACGTTTTAAGCACATGCTGCTCAAACCTACTCTAGAGATTGTTTTCCACTTATTTACATATTTTGGGTCATCATGCTGGCAGTTTGTTCAATGATGCTGTACAAAACAACAAAAATAAATAAGAAAGAACACCCCTGCACAGTGCAAGTCAGAACATCGGAATGTCGTCTGGAGTCATTGACAGGATGAAAACGCCGAACAGAATCAGAGCCACACGAACATGCAAAATGACAAAGTTCTTGTGTTGTCATATAAAAATAGATTTCCCCCTTGCAGGACTATGACAGAAATAAGGCCACGTATCTATTTCCCTTCTAATATCACATCTAATACCACAGGTGCTAAAATGATCATACTTTTAATAAAAGTGGTTCCTGTAGTTTTGGTCTAGTTTCTAGTGCAAACACCCCCCCCCCCTACATTATAAGAGAAGTAACCAGCCTTTGGAACTAGAACTTTTACATCAATATTAAGGAATTATTGACTTAAAACAAGACCTCATATCTTTCAGAAAATGTATTTCCAAGTTAGTTTTGTCTGATTTCAAGTGTAGTAAGACACCTTTAATAGAAACTAGACCAAAAATACTTGGTAAGGTTTTGTGTCGAACACCGTAGTGAGAGCTAAACATCAAAACATGGAACGACTGAAGCAAAATGCACAAAGTGTTGTTTGTTATTTATTGCGTCGTGCACCACTGGAGGAAGCACAACCTTTCACAGTAAGAGGAAACCCATCGGAGCGCAGTTATATTCAGACATACAGTTTTTAATGTCCTGGTATCACCACCCAGAATTTGGGAAAAAAGCATTTTCCTTTTTGGTCAGGAGCGTCCTGGAGCTATCCACTCTGATTCTTTTGGGACCTCTCCAGTTTCTTTTAAGACAAAAAGAAAAAAAAAATCGTCTTATGAAACAGGCTCTCGTTTTTAGCTCGAAATGTAGTTAGTAGACAGCTTAACTGCGTTCCACTTTTTAATTGTTAATAAAATAAAAACGATCAAAGCAGGTCTCTCTTGTAAATGAAATCTTGGATCTTAATGAGACAACATGGACAAAACATTTTTGAGAGTTGATGGCAAGAATAAAGCACAACAGACCCATTCAATATGAGTAAAACCTCAAACGATCTAGATTTTAGACTAATTCTTTACATTTCTTCCATCAGCTGTGCGTCAAACCGTCTACGTTAATTACTGATTTGAAACCGCCGCGCTGATGTTCAGATACCTCTGGGTCGCAGAAACGCAACAGAACACCTGCAGAAAAATGATGGAAAAGCGAAGCAAACAGTGGAAGTTTGTAAATTCACCTGAGGGCTTCAACTGCAAGAAACACTCACATGTTCCAGGTATTTTTGCTCCAGTTTCCACTGCAAATACCTCAAAATAAGACACAAATAACTAACAAGTAACATCTGAGGAAGATATAGGAGCTTGTTTTAAGGGAATAATTCCTTAATATTGATTATTTCACTTATAACAAGACATCTTATGTTTTAAGTTAAATAATCTTAACACTGGTGCTTTTTGATCAACAAGAAAGTATAATTTACTTAAAGCAAGTTCCTGTGTCTTGCCAGAAAGTTACTTATAAGTTACTTTCGTCTTATTTCAAGTGTACTAAGACACCTGCAGAAACCCTTGCTAAGGTTTCGTGTTTTTGCTGTTTCTGCTCTCTTGCGCTGCGTCCATCTGCTCTGCACCGAGCTCTTCAGGGTCACCATAACAAAACACGGAGGATTTTCACTCCCTCTGAGCAGCAGCTTACTCTCCGTGAATAATTCATGGCGCCCGACAAAAGCTGAGGAGAAAAAGCAATGAATCCCCTCTTCTTCCTTCATGGAGAATCAAAGTGAATAAAAGCGCCCCGGATCTCTCCTCTCATCCTCCGCCATACGTGACGCGTTCCGGTCTGGACCGGAGGCCGTTCATTTTCCGAACGGCGGAACGTGCTCGAGACGGCGGCGTCGGCCTCATGCAACATTTACCCCTAACATCCCACACCGGGAATAGACAGAGGAGCAGCGGAAAAGAGGGGAGAGGAAGGGGGTTAAAATCTGCTGTCTGATGGGGCCCTGCATCCCTCGCTCTCTGGTCGGGGCGTCAGAAGCGACCTCCCGTCCCGTCCCGTCCGTGTGGGATTCATTTAGACTCGCTCTACTTCCAAACGGTGACCTGGAAACGCGCGGCCCTCACTCCACCCCTGTTCCGTGAAAGCATGCGGGAGCAAGTCTTGGTTGCTGTTGTATAATTAAACATATAATCTGTTCCTGTGAGATCTGGGTTGATTAAAAAAAAAAAAAGAGAGAGAGAAATCAAAAGAAACTATTTCACCGTGACAACAAACTCAGATGACGCAGAAAGCATGGAAAATAGTGGAAAGTTTTGTTGTGCTTTGAAAATTTTGACTTTCGAGTTTTTTTTGTTTGTTTGTTTTTGTTTCTACAATTGACAAAGTGGTTATGTGTATATTAATTCATTTGTTTGTTTTCACACAAACTGACTCGCTAACTTCATTCCAACTGTGTTGAATCATCAGCCCAGCTAAAAAAGACAGTATATTGATCTGATTAGTTTTGCACTGAAACTAATCAGTGCAAAACTGATTAGTGCGGTTTTGCACTGATTAGTGCAAAACTAATCAGTGCACTAATCAGTTTGCATCAGTGCAAACTGATTAGTGCACTGATGCAAACTGATTTTGGCCTATATATACCAATTTTTTATTTTCTTTGTCTGAAATGTCGCTAAATATAGCAATAAAGTCGCCGAGTCTGCAACAGTGGGGTGAATATTGCTAACTGTAAAAGTGCAGTCCTGACCTGGTGGGCGGAGCCAACAGTCAAACCTCTTTCTCGGCAGCAGAAGAGGAAAGCAGTTGATTTTTATACCTCTGCTGAGATAAATAAGACCAGATTCACATGTCAGTTTCTGCTGATTGACAACCTCCAACAAGTAAGAAATGACCAGTTTCATTGGCAGATCATTTTACTTACCACAAGACATTTTTCCCATGTTATTAGTGAAATAATCTGCCAACGGAACTCGAACTTTTTCATCAATATAAAATAATTATTTACTTAAAACGAGCTCCTACATCTTCTAGCAAAGTTACTTATAGGGTTTTTTTTTTCTTATTTAACGCAGACTAAGATATTTGCACCAAAAACTACACAAAAATACATGGTGAGATTTTGTGTTTTTGTAGTTTAAGTCACAAAGTGATAAGTGATAAAAGTATGTTAGATTGGGGAATTATGCCAGGGTGCATTTAAACAGCCACTGCACTATATTGTTTTCTTTTTTGATAACTCACATTGCTACAAACGATAATGTCTTATTAAAATATTACTTTATAATTCAAATTGGATATATATATATAAAAAAACATTTTATATTTACCTACATGAATACAAAGTTTCCTGTTCTGTAAGCATTTAATATTCTTTAGGAGACCGAGATCAATATCCAGCTTTCATTTTCTCAGTAAATGAAACCGGGTTCCAAAAAAAAATCTTTTTTTGGAAGTTGTTTGTGTTTGTGAGTTAGGATTATTTTGCACGGCTGAATCCAAAAGCGACGACTATTTTTCTCAATCAATTTTATTGTAGTTTGATTTAGAGAAATCTGATCGTCCGACTAAAGTGATGATGTTGTGACTTTATCAGTGCATTTCTGTTCATATTTCTTATCCAAAAAAGATTTTTGGAGAAAAAGAAATGCTTTCTAACGCAGTGTATTAATTAAACGTTAGAAACTTGGATTTCCTTGAATTAAATAATAATAAACAGTGATAAGGGTAAGTACATGTAAATCGAACATTTCGTCTTCATTGTGTAAAATTCCCCGTCTCTAATCTGTCCTGATGGAGTCTCTCCTCCTGCTCTTCACTCATTGATCCAGATTCTCAGTAAACTGATCTATGTCATGCATTTTGATGCTCATGTTGCTCCGTACTTCAGAAAGTTGACCTGATTGAGCAAAACCGATATGATTTCTGGATTCAGCTCATCAAAGTGACCCTAAAACAGTTGAAAAAAAACCCCAAAAACAAAGACAATTTTCTGGCTGTTGGCCAGAGTGATATGAACGCCTCTCTAAGCGATCCTCGCTTCTTTGATTTTAGCACGTGTCAAACGTTTGGAACGGCCTGCGATGAGACGATCCAGACGAGGACAAACGTTCTGCTGCTAGAACCGGTCGAGGCGTCTCACCAAAGACAAGCAGCAGCTGCGGACCTGAAGTCTGGCGGACATTTAACTGAACAAAATGAATTATTTGAGTTGTGTGATGCGCTGGCAGAATGCTTCACTTTGTAAGTGCTGAAGAAGCCTGACCTTAAAAAAAAAAAAAAAACTAAAAAGGATGAAATAAAATAAAAGTTTTGACCTCCGACCTCTTACCCTGATACCTCAGACATAGTTGTAGAAAACGGAAAAGAGGCGCCGTCTCTCTTTTAGGCTCAGTTTACTGATTTGGTTTATGCCAACCAACCCTGAAGTTACACACCTTACACACTCGCACATACACACAGAAGGGGACACACACACACACACACACACGCACACACACGCACACACACACAAACACGGCCATTTGCTCAAGCTAGCTTCTGCTCTTCACTGCTTGCTGCCCTCAGTCAGGGACGAGTGTTGCTCTGCTTTGCGGTTCCAGTGCTGGTGGGGTCAGAGGTGGGGTCAGAGGTGGCGGGTCTCGGAGGTCGTGCTTCAAACCCCCGGCTCTTCATGTAAGACATCAGCTGATCGGGGATTTCTGCCAGGACGTCCTTAGCCAGCCGGGCCATGCTCAGGACCTGGTTACCCGACCGATCGATGTAGTCCCGGAAAGGAACAAACTGGAACGAAACAGTAACAATGACAACCACCTGCCAGCATACTTTAGAGAACTAAAGGCAAGTAGCAGAAATCGGGGCAAAACGTAAAAGAAATGCATAACTTGAGCAGAATTTCTTTTCAGCAATCTCCTGTTAAAAAAAAAAAAAAGCCAAGAAGTCGTCGACTTCTTGGCTTTTTTGAATTGCTGATAGGTCAGCAACTCACAGAAAACAATCCAGCACTTCCTGTTAACCAGGACCTTACTATAGGAGCAGCATGGTGGAAAAGTTTAGTAGTTTTGAAGCCCTGGTGTTTTAAAGGTTGATTATGGTTTGACGTTGGTAAATATTTGCTAACTATTAAAGTCTCTATCAAAATCATCTGCTTTTTGCTTCTTTTTTTTTTTTTTGCCTTACATTTCAGATAAAGTTTTCCTCTGGCTCAGAAACGTTTCCGAGCCTGAGGAAAACGGTACCCTGAAGAAAATTACAAAAGTGAATAAAACGATTTTTGTGACTTGCTTGCTTTTTACTTCACAAACATGTTTGAAATGGAAGAAAGAATGCCCTCTACCATGCGTTATCTGTCTTTTTGGACAAAATTCTGTAATTAAATCTATAGCCAATATCACAACAAAATGAGTCTTTCAAAGAATCAAATCAAATCTGATGGAGAAATGTAATCCTCAGACAGGAACAAAAAGAAAACGCAATTCTGTTGCAAAATAATACATTTTTTAAATTGGATAGTCATGATGTTGGAATAACAAAACAGAACTAAAGAAAAAAATGATTATTTAAATTTTTTTAAACAAACAGATGGGGTGAGAAAGCAAAGTGTGTGAGTTCAGCACCTGGACGATGTCCCTCTCGGCGAATCGTCCCCTGGAGGACACTCTGACTTCGTCCCCGTCCAGCTCCTCCATCGCTGCAAGCAACAAACACGGCACAGTACAGGACGCTGCGCGGGAACTTTGTCACGCACAAGTGAACATATTGCAGGATTAAAATGACTGTTCTGTCCTCAGGACAAAAACAATAAATTAATTCCATCAAAAGAAAAAGTCAGAGTCAGTCAGAGAAGAGAACAAAAGATAGATATTTCTGTTCCTTCCTAATAGCCTTTTAACAATAAGACTGTATTTTAATAACTCTTACACTGTGGAGCTGCTGTCACTGTTTCTTGACTGTATCTGACCCATCAAACACTTGGCATAAAAGTGTTCCAGTAAAAGCGAGTCCACTTTTACTTCACTATTAATAACAAATTCAACGTTATGCAACCTCTTTAAATACAGAGCTATAATTAGTCAGACACTCTTGTCGTCGTCGAGCAAATTCATGAATTTCCCCATTGTAGTCAAGCCGTAACAAAATGTCCGGAATGAAACCAGGCTGCTAATCAGCCATGAAAGCAATAAAGACTCCGCATTGACGACAAGTCGGCCATCTCCGCATGGAGAAGAATATCCTGCAAAACAACTTTATTAGAACTAATATGGGTCACAGGAAGGGAAGATCTCATAAGATTGCAGAAGGATCAGCATAATCAGGTTGTGCGGAATTGCTCGTCCACGCAGAAGCAGGAAGGTAAGAAAAGGATGTGATGGGAGGATGGCGAGGCTCAGGACGCAGCCAGGACAGAGAGAAAGAAGAGCGCACAGGAAACCAATAGGAACTGAGCCAAGAGGTCTAAAGGGTTTTCAGGTGTGCGGCTCGAGCCACGCCCACCTGAGACACGAAACCTCGTGTCGCCGTGACAAATCGTACGCTAGCTGAATTCCACTCAGTAAAGACTCATTCACCGGAAATACATTTTAAATGAAATTTAATGGCGTAACGAAGACGTCACGAGCTCATCAGTGCGGCGCTCCGGAGAACGTTATGGCTTAACGGACAAACGTTGTCAGAAAGAGCAGGAGCTTCTTAAAGAGACAGATGCCCAATGCAAAGTCAAACTTCTTTCAAGTTACATTTAATACGTACGGCATTTTTAGAACAACTGAATGTAACATAGTTACTTGATTGTGCTATAAAATTGTCACAATATGCCTGGAAAATCAAACCTTGCTCTCTCAATAACTGTGCAGCCGACTCTCTATCGGAGTCTTGCCTTTCCTCTTCACACCAATGGGGCCTACTCTGGACCTGATTATTAATTAGAAATATTTCCAAGATCTCTGTGACTGATGTCGTCCTTTCTGAACGTTTTCCTTCTATCTTTAAAAGCGTAAATTTCTTTGACAAACTTTGCCAGAGATATCATGACAAAGCGCTTTTTCTTCTAAGCACAGTGCAGGCTGCTCCTTATTGTTGCTGTTTATTTGTTCATTGTGTCAATTTAAGCACGTAAAGCACTTCGAAGTGCATCGTTGCCGACATCTACAAGTAAACCTGACTTGGCTTTCTTTCCTTTCTAATTCACTGAGATGTGCAGATGTAACTTTACAGGTCAGAAGACGAGTTTGAAGCAGCAGAGAGACGATCAGATGCAGGAAGGGGACGAAAGGGTTGACTACTGTCAATTTTAAAGGCACATTCCCACACGGCGCTCTCTGAAGGGCTTTGCTCCAACCTGAGCCGTTCAACCAGGTAGACGGTTCAGACAGAACCACAGCTCAGAGAACCTCCACTCAGGAGAGGCTCGTGTGATTCATCTTCTTTTCCACGCCGCGCGTCGGCTTTTGAAGCTCTTCACGCGCTGAGAGTCGCCAACTTAGACACACATGAGGCAGCGAAACAATCCGCAAAACCGCCAGGGCGAGCCAAATATAGCACTGAGGAATATATGTAACAGCAACAACCAAACACAGCAGTGAGAAAGATTTATGCTCTTTTTTTTTTTCTGTAAGTGAGCAGCTCTCAGCTTTTAGAAAATGGCGAAACTGATGACTGAGACAAAGAACTGCGCGAAGGTCTCAAGGCTTCCTTCATTTGCATTTTAAAACCTCTTTGGTAAATGGCGGAGACATTGCATTTGGAATAAGACAAAAAAAGAAAAACCATCTAAAATGCTGGCTGTTGTGGTTGCCAGAATTTTATGGTAAAATTCATATTTATACGGCATTTTATCATAAATTAGAGACTTTTTTTTTGTTTTGTTTTTCACAGTGTCTGATTTCATGGAGATGTGTTGGGTTTTTTGCTTTTTTTTTTTTTTTTTTTGTGTCTCTCTACTTGGCTGACATTTTGCCGGCTCGTGTCTGAACCAGAGGCTCTGTGAAAACGGTGTGGATGATTGACAGTGGGAGAAGCTGAGACATGCTGGATGGAGGATTTGCAGTAGAACGGAGACATATCTAATCATTCTGTCGGCTTTAAGCGGCTGAGAAAGCGCCGTTCACACACAGACGTACAGATGCTTACCGTCGAACTCAGCGGGGCCCACTCCCACGATGATGAGCGACATGGGCAGCGACGCCGCCTGTGGAAGGAGCAGAGGGAAGACGGTGTTCATCCCAAAGAAGACGACGTTTCCAAAAATTAAACTCAAAAGTGAAATTAACTCAGTGTACGTTGTTAATTCCAAAGGAAAAAAAAATTTGTGTGTATTAACGTGCTATTGTGCTTAGGCCTGCCACAATAAGTAATTAATCAGCTAATCGCATTAAAATGAGTTCAATCATTTACATTCTGATGATTAATGCTTTTTTTGAGGCCAGTTTGGTTTACAGAGGCCTCATAATCCATTCTACTTTGGTTTTCCTTCTAAGTACTTTTCATTTATTATCTTTGGTTGCTGTGTTTTATTTTCAACGTCTACAATATTTTCCATTTCCATATTTTTCCTGAAATTAAATTTCATTGGTCTTTGAGAGGCTGAACTTACAGTATTACTCCATAATTATTTTCTTACTTGAAAATGGTCTCAAACAGCAATATCATCGTTTATCATAATAATTCCTGGAATCGTCTTATCATCCAGCAAAATCTTTTATCATGACATGGCTGCATACAGATTATGATGCGGTTATTTCAATTTGCACAAATTATTATGCAAATTGGATATAAGTGTCATAAAGTTGACATTTTTTGTTGTGCTATTAAATTTAAACATAGTGTGTCGGGGCTCTTTGAATCACCATAGTTAATTTCAGAGAGCTGGGCTGATCACTTTAGCTCAATTAAAGGAAATCTACTCCAGGAGGATGTTTCACATTTTTAAGCAGGCCACACGTTTCAAGCAACATGGGAAAGAGAAAGCATCACTCTGCAGACGAAAATCATCAGATAGTGTAGTGCCGTACGACAAGGTATGGAAACATGAGAAATTCAACCAAAACTGAAGCGTTATCACCGTACTGTGAAGCGATGACTTGAAAATTATACTGACCATCAATGCATTGACCTTTTAAGAAAATCTAAGAAAATATCACTTGCATAATCATTTGGAACATGGTGCAATGTCAAACATTTTCTCACATTTTTTTTTATAGTCCTCATGCACCTTATCGCTGTTAAAACTAGTAAAAGATAAATGCAACGTTAATCCAGCAGAATCTCCTCACAGCTCAGGCTAAGAAAGGCTTAGTCAAAGTCCCTCCTACGGAGCTCTGTCACGTCCTTCATACGTAACGGAGTCAGACAGCCTTAATGACGCTGATCAAATGTCAATCAGAGGTCTTTGCTTCCCCTCAGGTCAGGTAGCCCATATACTCATGGGCATTAATGTCTTCTTTGCTTGGCTTTTAAATTAATCGTTCACGATGTTCATTTTCCAAGCTGGAACGGTGATGAGACAACACAGAAACTTCAGTCACTTTTAAAACAAGATGTGAGCTTACAATCCACGCAGAGTCAGAGTTATGCCAGTGGACTAAAAGACATTAAACCAAATTCATATTTGGTTAATCTTGCCTGTCGTGCTTCTCGGTTCCAGCTGTTTCCCCTGCTACTGTTTTTTTTTTTTTTTTTAATCATCGTACTCATTCCAAGATCCTGTCAACATTTTGGTCCAGCTTTAAATCTACATGTTACGACAACATCAAACAGAAGAAACATGGGAAGATAAACGGACACTCAGTGACAGCTGGTGGGAAAACCTCTACTGTTATGGCTGATGTCAAAGCAGATTTCCCGTTATAGTCCAGTATGAGCATTCAGATGAACAGTTAGAAAATGATTACAGTTATACAGCAACTTTAGTAGCTTGCAAAACGTGGCCCATTTAATCATTTAGACTATCAACAGCTCGCCGAATCAGAATCAAAACTGTGAAGATGCCAAACTGATGTATGATGGAAGTGTAACTCTGAACAAACAGGCCAAGTTCTACCGAACCTTTGAGAATCAGCTGATGTAAGACCTACATCCCATCCTCCGCCCTGCTGCATTGAGAACTGGTCTGATGGTGACTCTGGTCAGGCCGAGGTTTCGATGGCCCACATCAAAACTTCCCACCGCCAGCCCCTTGGTGACCTCCTTCAACCCCTTCTCCTACCTAAGACCCTTTGGTCTCATGCAACTCTAGATTTTGGGACTGGCCTGCCTGCGTCCAGAGGTTTTACCGCCATTTTCACCAACGTAGAAAATTTTTTTACGTGCTGTCATTTGATTTTTCTCCGACAACTCCCATCCTCTGTTGAGACAGCACAGCTCCTGGATAAGCGTGTTTTCTTGTTACACAAGATTCCCAGTGAAGTCCAATCTGACAGAGGCCTGCAATTCATAACCAAGGTATTTTTGCAACACTGTTGGAGTAAAGATGGCTAAGAAAGAAATCAGAAAGCTTCCAGTTTCATTATTTTTAAAGGGAACAAAGCCAGTTTTGACCAATCCAGTGCTCATAAAATAGTCTTTGAAGTTGGCGAAATTGACCAAGTTGTTTCTGTATGGTTACTTTCCCCTCAACAAATATCTGGTTTGGAATATGTTTTCTGTCTTCAAATGAACCTAACGTTCAAGCAGAATGTCTTATTTCTCTGAATAAAATGCGATGTGCATGTAAATTATTTATTTATTCTGAGATTTCAATCTATATTTAGTGATACGGTGCCATGTCATCATCAGATAAGCTTGGAAAGAGAACATTTCAAACCAAAAAGTCAACTAATCAATCAGTTTTGCTTGAAAACGTAACATTGTTCTATTAGCCCATCGACCCAAACGAGACAGTTTAAAGAGCAGAGTTGTGAATGCTCACATTGACAACCGCCTCTTTAGTTTGAGCCATGTCTGAGATGACGCCATCTGTGATCATCAGCAACACAAAGTACTGCGAGCCATCCGTCACTTCTGCGGCGCACCTGATGTCATAACACACACAGGAATTGGGACAATAACGGGAATCAAGCACACATAGCTGTACAGACGTCGATATTCACCTATTTCACAGGCTAAACCTAACTCTATGTTAGCGTCTCACCGAGCCACCTGGTTAATGACTGGAGCGAAGTTGGTCGGGCCGTACAGCTGGACGGTTCGCAGGGTGTGGAAGTAAGCCTCCAGCACGCCTTCAATCCCCACACAGTTCGGATTCTCTGTGTTAGAATTCTGGAAAAGAGAAAAACAGACCACAACACAAAATGTAACCTGTTTACGCCTGAGAAAACCAGCCGTTTCTGTCACTTTCTGCTTTGTCCACGCCATTCAATATTTTCTAAAGCGTAAATAGAAACGTTAATGTTTTTTGTTTCTGTGGTTCTGTCGTTGCGTTGGGTTCCGGTGTGAGTGGAGTTTGTCCTCCGCTAGCGCGAGCTGCAACGCTTCATAAAAAATGTCATAGGCTCTCGAGAGAAGGGCTGAAATGATTAATCATGATTAAATTATTATTGAAATTAATTTAGTAATCGTTAACTGGAGGAGACGAGCAAAAAAATTATATTTTGCCGAAAAAACAGCCAGGAGTTTAAATACACTTTAAATATTAGGAGTACTGTATCTTTATTTTGAATTTTTTAGCTGGAGATGAATCCTTTGCTACAAATGATCGAGCATTCACTAAAGGAAATCCATGCTATTACATTTAGGCACATTTTTAAATATTTTGTCATTTAAAAAAGAGTTGAACTCATTGTTCACCTCTTAATGTATTTCTAATATACGTTCTTTCATAAATACAAAATACAGAAAAACATAACTTAAATCTCAACGAACCACGTGAGACCAAACAGTGGCTGTGTCCTGTCATGTGTTTACCAGTGGGAAGCCATGGGAGATCTTGCCATCTGGAGGTAGTTTAGCCCCAAAGCCGTATGCAGGGAAGAGTTTGTCACTGTCGTAATCCTGAATGATCTCCCCCACAGCCTTCAGGGCCATGGCATACGCATTCATCTGGTATGGACTCATGTAGTGCAGAGAAGTGGGCTGGGAAGGATTTCCTATAGAATGAACGTACGGAAAAACATGTCTGCTCATAAAGGAAATGCAGTTGTTTGAAATGTATTATGACTCTTAAAGTTGACCCAAAAAGCTTTGGGTCAATATTTAAATATCTCTTACGAGTGGTGTGACAATAAATAAAAATAAAAAAGGCTCTGCCCCAAACTATATTCACTTATATTCAGCCAAAACCCAAAATGATACTATTGCCAGCAAATACTTTATTATCTACTTTCATTCACAATGACTTTGGCTGGAGAGCCCAGTTAATACCACAATCAGGGAACTATCTTACTAAGTTCAGTTTGTATATATCACAGACAACTTAAAAGAAATTTGACATGGCATTTCTGACGTCTTGTAATTGGCCTCTGTCTCTTTAAGAACCTCCTACTCGTTGCGACACTCCCCCCTCAGCACATTGTCATAAAGATGCTTCTCCTTGTCGTCCATTGATGCCTCACAGCCTCTCTTAGGAGCGCTGCAGTTTGTGTAACGACCAGGTCCACTGGGTGTTTGCTAATTGCTCCTGCCGCTAATCTGGTGGAGCAGGCTGGGGGCGGGACCTGAAGCTCAGAGGCGGAGCTTTGGGTAAATAGGCGGTGCATCGTGTGAGTAGACGTTAAGGCGCCCCAAAATGGCTGCTAAGCATGCGTCAATGAGCTAAACAAAACTCTGGATATGCTTTTTATGAGGGAATGATATTTCATATATAATATTTATCTAAAAAATAACTATTTTAAACACTACACCGCTGCCACGCCACCCTTTTTTTCCTCTACCAACCAATCGCCATGTTGCTGCGGATGTTCATGTATGCCTGATCAGTAGCTGCCAGGTTGATAAGTACTCCAAACAATCAAGTGTAACAATATACAGTCTGGATATTTTTCATGTTATATCTTAAGATTGGAGCATGTTTTGTTTTCTATGAAAATGTTCTGCTGGTGTGAATGTGAAGCATCTTACCATTGGACGCAGTGAAGTCTATTGCCACCGTGAAATTCAGTTGTGTCCTGGCACAAGATACAAGATATTGGTATTACAAAATACTTTCAGAAATGGGGTTCCTCCCTCTCTCTTTGATTGGGAAAATAAATACTGATAAGATGAACATCTAGCCTTGTTTCAAAGTCTGCCTGTATTCTTTAGGATGGATGGATGGATGGATGGATGGATGGATGGATGGATGGATGGA
>VMRN01000010.1:8919964-8934424 GCA_010277015.1 Poeciliopsis turrubarensis | reverse complement strand
GGATGGATGGATGGATGGATGGATGGATGGATGGATGGATGGATGGAATTTTCAGTGGACCGGCAAAACAGCCAGTTAGACAAGAAATACTTCAAAAATGTAAGTTCTATGTCCGGCCCTGTCAACCAAATTTTCAATTTTAGAGCTGAAATTGCTGTTAGTGATTTTATCTAACATAACTAAAGTTGCTTCCTGTCATCATTGCATCACCACACCTTGTGTCATCTGGAAGGACGCTGTCATGTCGCTCAGTCTCACTTTTGTGTTTGCTAACTGGATGATCCTCTGGAAATCCCTCTGGCCCAACCAACAACCTCATAGATGTAGATTCTGTCATAGTTCCAGATCAGGAAACCGTTTAAATTTACGGGTCCCGTAGTCTTTAACCCCATTTTTCTAAAAACCCAGACTAACATGACTATCAGATGACAACACATCATGAACCTCACATTGGAGATTAAGTGACAATAAAGGTTCCTTTCCAAAGCACGCTCAAACCTCTACTTCATCCCCTAGTGGCGTTCTCCTGCACTGCAAATCTGCTTGATTTCTGTTTGAGAACCGTCATGCAATAACAAAAACCTCTGTTAATTTTGTCTGTTCCAATAGCAACAGCAATCTCTGGGTCCCTCCATGCATCTGTGAAACATTTGTGACCGCGCTCTTACCCTCCTCTGATGTAGTCGACAAATGTGTGCTCCGAGTCCACTTTAAAAGACAGGAGAGTTACCTTAAAGATGGAGAGAGGGGAGATGATGGAAAACAGAGGAGAAAGGAACAATATCGGTGAGACGGTGCGAGACGAGAGAAACGTCCTAGAAAGTCAGGGGCCTTGCAAATATATTTTTATAACTTGGATAAAAGTCCATGCGGCCAGGAGTATTGTTCAGTAATATATGTTGGCATGTAGTAGTGAAAATCAATCAAGTTGGTCTTACCGTCCCTGAATTTACATATTTCTTCTTCTTTCCTTTTTTTTTAGGATTCAAAACCTAAACCAAGCAAAACCAAAGTACTAGTTATTATAGAAGAGTGAGTAGACTTTGGAGAACCTTCAGTGCATCTGTTAATGTCCACATCATGTTGTCTTCGGCGAAACACAAAAAATTATATATTATGTGAGAAACATTACTTACACTCCAAGGTTTGAGCTTTTTGAAAATCATTTAACTCAGTCTGTTCATATGCAAAGATACTTACATAACACCAGCTCAGTGATGTACAAATACATTGTTTTGTCAGGTCAATTTGATCTACTAAAAAAAATGTCAGCAATAAATTACTTGAAAATGATCTCAAAATGGCGATATCGGATATCACAATAACTTCTGGGACAATTTATCATCAAGCAAAATTTATTATTGGGGCAGACCTAAAATCTTTGTCACATTTTCCTGTTATTCTTGCAGAGTTTAATGTTCAAGTTCCACATAGGAAAAGTTTAGTCAAGCGTCAATCGATTTTGGACGAACCCAAACTTGGAATCCAATATGGCAGCTGCTCAAATATAGGAGTTTGATCTGAGGCAGTTATTTCAACCAACGACGTGAGCTAACACACCGTTTCCATGTTTGAACGTATTAAATCCAGAGACACACAGTGTTAGTATTTATTGATGTCAGCCTTGGTTTATAGCAATCAGCCAGCTCATGGCTCTCCTGCCACAGGGACACGCAGTAGTTAGGTTGAGGTTTGGATCTTATTCTCAGGATCTCAACTCAAAAGGAAGAAAGAACCCAGAAATCACTGAAAAGAATAAATAATAAAGGAACTAGTGCTGCAGCGCAAAGCTCCAGAGACAATGTTAAAACCCTGGCTCTCAGGAAAAGACAGGAGATATTTCATGTATTTCATGTTCTGCCTAAAGTCGGAAACTTGTTTTGAATTTCTCCTTACACAGCTTACCTCATAGACATTGAACTGGCTTTGGCCTCTGGACAGTTCCCTGTAGCTGGTGGTAAACTCTCCGATGAAGTCATGACTGACAAAAAAAAAGGGGAAAAAAAAAAAGGTTTTATACAAAATGTGCCTACATCAGGTCGTCCTCCCAAACTGAACGGCCATGCAAAAACCTGTAAAAAATGTCTCCAGGTCACCATGGCGACGCACAAGGAGCTTCAGCAAATGATGTGAGAGACAATAACTGTGGTCCTGGTTCTTTGTGGGACAGAGGCAATGAGAAAACCCGCTGTGGAAGAAAACTCAGGCCAAGGCTGGACTAGAAAGTTCTTTGATCTGTTGAGACCAAAGTTCAGCTTTTTGTCCGTCAGACAAGATGTTGTGTTTGGACGACACAGACGCCTGCACTTCACTTCAAACATCATCCCCATCGCGAAGCTGGTAGGCGTGCAATGGTAGAAGGTCAAATTAATGCAGCAGAATATGGTAAAATCCTGTAGGGCAATTTGGGTCCATCTGCAAGAGAACTGCAACTTCAGAGGACATTTATCTTCCAGGAGGACAACGGCCCCGACGCATCTGGCTGCAGTCGCGCAGAAATTGCCTGAAGACAACAGGGTGGATGAAACCTGGAGTGGCCTAGTCAAAGCCCAGACCTCATTCCCATGGAGAATTTGCAGCTGGGCTTGAAAAGGTAAAAACGTCCACTTTTTATAGGCATTATAAATCCTTTCATTCTGTAACGCGATAAATTTCTGCTTTAGAGTGACTCTACCAATATTTACTTCATGACTTAAAAAAAAAAACATACATTTTGAAGTCTGGATACAAAAGACTACAAATTATGACAAGCCGAGACGTGTAGCCAGCAGGCCGGAAACCCCCCGCAAGTCTTATAATTAAAACCAATAAGTGATAGGAGAGCCCCTGCAGCATCCCAGCACCAGACAGAAAGAGAGCCAAACCACATTCTGCCTTCCCGTTCTCTCAGTGACAACCTTTCATGCACAACTTCTGAGTCGCTACGCAGCATTTGCCAGGCAAGCGCAGCTATCCATCTGCTATAATAAGACGCCCTGGGTTAGGCGAAATTGGTGTGACATTTGAGTGGAGCCAGAAAATGAAATGGACAAAAGAAAGGCGAGAGACGGCGAACAAGAGAATTTACCTCCCATCTCTGTCCCAGTCATAAACGTCCACCTTCACTGTCCTGGAGGGAGGTGAGATTCACAGATAGGAGAGAAAATAAAAGGGAGAAGAAGAAACAGCAGAGCGAGAGAGAGAGAAAGATCAAAATCAGGGGGTACTTTTAGTTAGAAAGTTTACTTTTTTGGGCGCTTTTCATTCTTTAAAAATGACGCTGTGAGGATACGCTCAAATGAAGTCACCTTCATTGAACTTAATGGTTACAGGTCTGAGTCCGATCAACGCGAAAATGTCTGCTTTGATTACTGAGACTGAGATATGAATCCTAAAGTGAAGGAAAAGACAAATTCACAGACAGACAGACAGACTCTCCTCTCTAGTGACAGACTCAGTTGCTTTCATCTGAGAATCAACACCTTTACATAGTGAGTGTGATATGAGCTGTTGCTGGTGACGTTTTCTTCTGTGACAGTCCCAATAACACCAGCACTGGCCCAAGATGAACGTCACAGCCGACTGCTGGCATTATTCTGACCTGCCACGGAATCTCACGCTGTCAAACGGTTCACACCAGAACATCACCAGAACATCATCAGAACATCACCAGAACATCACCAGAACATCATCAGTCTTTCAGCTTGTAGTGTGTCTTTGCACGGAGAATCTCAGTGATTTGTAATTCCACTATCATGCAGACTTTCAGGGTTCTGTTCTTCTCCCGTTGCCATGGTGAATCGCGTTATCTCCGTTCCACTGATGAGGACTCAGGCTCACACTGGACTCAGGGGTAACTTGACTCAGACCTGAGTTACCTCGCTGACGTCTCGTGTCGTGAGCATCACAGGGCTGGGAAAGTTCATTCAGAGTATCTGCCTTCTACTCATCTACTTGTTAACCTGCTTTCTGATGTTTCAGGACGCCTGCATACATGCTCACATGATGGATTCGAATGGTAGATCTGTCAAAGACATTGCATCACATCAAGTTTTCTTTACCTGTCATAGTCACCGTTGCAAAGAGCTCGAACAGGGATGGTGAATGACTGCCAGACAGGGTTCAGATTGTTCTTGATCACCTCAGTCTTGTGGCAAATTGTGAACCTGGTAACAACAAGCAGGACATTTAGTACAGAGGTCAAACAGGTGAATCCGTTTTAAGCAAAGAAGCAAGTTAAAGTTATAAGGACCCATGTGATTACCATAGATAAAAATGTACTTACGTTCCATCTTCATTGCTCCGATAGAAGACAAGGAAAGGATCGGACTTGCCGAAGAAATCCTTTTTATCCAGCTTGTTGGCACAGAACTGCATGGTGGCTATGTCCTAAGAGAACAAGGCTCGTTTTCAGGTCTTTTGCACATTGACAAACTTCAGAGTTGAAATAGGTCAAACTTTCATTTACATCCTGAATTTGTTAAAAATGTGTTAAAAGAACACAAGATCATTCTTTAAAAAATAAGTTACTTTTCCAAATCTACGTCCTGAAGTCTCTGTAATTCATTGTTGAATCCAGAACACTGACCACAACTGGGGCAAAGTAGAGCCGGTTTGTGTCACACGTGCTTCTCCTTTTGTGGCTAATTATTGGCAACATATAGCAGAGAAACCGATGCTTAAAATGGTCAAATCATTTATGACGATCTGTCACTAATATCGCGAAAGAGGACTATTAATTATTCCTGCCTTCGCTGACAATTATTCTGAAGACTCCACACAGTCAATTAAATTCCCATTCGTAAAGTACAAAACTGAAACCGGAGTGCGACTATCATGAATTCAGACCGAGGTGTCTACCTTCATGACACCATGTCAGATTCTTTTCTTTTTTTTTCTTTACAAGTGAGCAGCTGTGAGTTTGTGAGTTTATGATTAAATACGAACCCGGCAGTTGCTGAGCTCCTCGGCTGTGAAGACGATGGAGCCACACTTCTTCCCAGGTATTCCACTGTCAGAGAAAGTTAAAAAAAAAAAAACAGAGACAAAAGCAATAATATTGTGATGACCACTAAAAGGCATTTAGTGGTCATCCTATGAACTGCCAAGCAAAGATTAGTAGATGACAGGAATCCACCAATTTATTGACACCAATTTCCTTAATTCTACGCCGATACTTAGAGGTAAAGCTGATCTTATCAGCAAAGGTCTAAAAATCAACCACCGTCCTCTTCTGCCCTCCCATTAGAGAGGTTGGACTGGTAGCCCCGCCCACCAGGTCAAGTCTGCACATTCACAGTAATTCCACTGTTACAAACTCAGTCCCTTTTTTGCTATATTTAGCAACATTTCAGACAAAAAATGGCAACGTCCAAAGCCTGAATCAGCAGTTCAGGCTTTTTACAAATCAGTAATCGGCGATCAGCCGAAAAACTGCAATCGGTGCACCGCTGGTCGATGAAATCCTAATATCTAATGAATCAGAGATGAAAGCCTCATTTCATTCTGGCATTTCTGGCAACCACTTTATGTTAAGTGTGTGTAGCTGCTTTTATTTTTTTATTCTGCTATCATGAGGCCCCTGGCAACGGGAATCCTAATGAACAAACAAACTTTACTGCAGAACGACGGACGGAGAAAGACAAGAGGCTGTTAGCGCTTCCTCATAAGCAGCGATTTTTTTTGTTTTTGATTATTCCAACCCAAAGCTGAAATAATCAGTCTGCATTGTTGGCACTTTCAAAGTGAGTGTGGAAAAAAAGGAAGCAGAAGAGACGGGATGTTCTTTGAAACTGGTGACCCAGATTCCCAGCTGATTGGACTAAGCCAGATGGAGTTGCTGTCTTTAACATGAACCAGAGCCTCAGAACACATGGAGGCTAAAAGCCACCGAGATGCACTTCTATCTTTGGAACATCAGTTCACTGCCACAACACTTCAAAGCATGAAAGCATCTCATTCCTGGGTGAACCAAGAAGCGGCATTTCCTCCAGCAAGCCGTGGTCGTCTTCGCTCTCGTTTGAGATCTGGCGAAACGACGCTTGTTTCGTGTTTTTGTCTGTAAGAGCTCTACAGGAGGACGAGAGCGTAATTAAAAGTTTTCCAGCCAGGATGGAGAGAGGAGAAAACCCTTTTCATCCTCTTGATAATTCCCTGTGGCTGTTAAGTCACACTCCACCTCACAACACGACATGGTAATTCGTTCCATCCACTTGGAGCTACGCTTCTGCGGGAGCGAGAGAGAGAGAGAGAGAGAGCAGTCTGACGCACTTTGATAAAAATGGCGACTGAAATTTAAAACCGCCGCTGTAAACATCTGGAGAAGATGACACACGATGCGCACGGTCTCTTCTGCCGTTTGTCGTTTGTGCCCTTGAGCTCGGGAGTCGCAAGCCTTCGTCCTCTTCCTCCTCCTCCTCCTGCTCTGTGAACGCAGTCACGTAACCCCCCCGAGTGCACAAGGTCAGCCGAAACGCCTCAGCTTGAACAGACAAATAATTCCGACTCGTCTGATTTCCTCTCACGGTGGTTTTGGTTTTTAATCAATCTGTCCTGACCTTCCAGCTGTAACAAAGGATGCTAACGGTGATTAATGAGCAGCTGCAGGAAACCAAACGACTTTTCCCGCTCTCGCAAAGAATGCGAGGATACCTGGAACACACAGCCATGCGCAGCGCTGCGTTGGTGAGACTGAGAGCAGTATGGGAAAAATGTCATGTTATAACTGAAATAATCTGTCAGTGGAACGAGAACTTTTTCATCAATATTAAGGAATTATTGATCAAAACAAGCTCTTACATCTCGCTGGAAAGTTACTTTGAAGCTATTTTTTGTCTTACTTTAAGTTTGCTAAGGTATTTGTACTTAAAACTAGATCAAATTACGTGGTAAAATTTTACGTTCCTGCAGCGTAAACACCGTTTAATAGACAAATTCTTTAGGCGAGTTATTGCTGCATTTAGTTTACTATAGTAAACTGAATGATTTGAGTGACTCTGACTTAAATTTGTCAAGTGATCCCAACTTAGATTAAGTTGGATAAACTTAAATGTTACCAATTCAATTGAGTTGGTCCAACTAGTTTCATTCTTCAGTGCAAGTAACTCATTGCGGAGCCACTTCCGCAACCAGGCTATTTCTGAACACATGATGTAACATTTTATGACGTTTATTGTAAGATTTCCACGTAACATTCGTGAACAGCCATTGTGTTTGACCAATCTTAATTAATGGTGTAACTAGAACTTCGATCTCTTGTTTTTATACAGTTGTGACTACTTGAGAACACTTTTAATGGCCCTGTGCAGCTAACCGTGCAATGAAAGATAAATTCGTTTAACTCAGTGTTCTCTGAAAAGTTATCTGGTCAGAGCAGGATGGCGATTGTGTTGACTCTTTATGCCGCAGGGATGCGCTCACCTCTGCGGAGGCGGCAGATAACACAGGGCTGGAGCACACGCACGTTACACTCACACACACACACACACGCACACGCACACGCACGCACACACACACGCACACGCACACACACACACACACACACACACAGCCTCTCCTGCATGGTGTCAAATCCTTCTGCGGACCAACCACCTCCAGAAAATGCTGTTTGGTGTCGCTGTCAGGACTCATGCACAGTCAAAAAGTGTGACTTCTGAATGAGCAAAGCCAAAAGTCTTTGACTCCAAAAAGTCAAAGAGTCAAAGAGCCTCAGACTTGCAGACTGATGGGTGGATCTTAAGTCATCTGTAATAGCTGCCTGATTGAGCTTTGCCTTACGTCTCGAAATTGTTGCAGTTTTATTCATGCTACTCCATCTTAAGTCCAGAGTACACTAGCATTTTTATTGTTGTTGTTGCTTTTGCCACCACAACATGATCAATACATAGACATCTGATTGTCTTTGCTGGTGCAAAAGAATATTAGGGTTACTGTGGAGAAAAACAAAATATATTTTAGAATTCTTAGAAAAGCGTCAAAGAGTTTTACTGCCTTTTATCAACAATTTTATTTAGAAGCGCACTTCCAAGCAAGGCCAGCAGATGGCAGTACTTTAGGAGTGGTTGCTTATCAACTCCCATAGGAAAAGAATGTTTTTCCAATGGTATCAATGTCATCAGCAGTGGTGTCATAACGCTATGACACCACAAAGGAATCTCTCTCTTGAATGTAGCTCACAGAAAGCATTTTGTCAGACCTGTTCCACAGTTCTATCGCAGCAGATCACTCTACAGAGCACGTTCGAAAGTCATTGAAACAAGCGGGATATCAATATTCCAGGTATTACATGCCTTTCATCGACATGAAACAACAACAGACGTCCATGCAACCAACCTCCACACGTTGCATGGAGGGCCTTCATGGCATTGGCAGGAAGGGTAAGCTATGCCCGGCTCGGCCTTTACGCCGACCCACACCAGGCTGGTGCTAACCTGGGTCACTATCCAAACCCAGGTTTTGCTAAAACTTGGCATGAATTAATTGATTAATTGGTCTCTCTAAATTGTCCTAAGGTGTGAATGTGTGTGTGCAAGGATAAGTGTGTTAGATGATGGATTTATGAATATTTGTTAAACGTGTCTGACAGTAGAATATGAAACAGAGAATCTGTGAAAAGTTCTCTGACTCTGCTACTGTCCAGAAACGACCAATCAGAACCAAAAGACAAGCTTTTGGTTCTGATTGGTTTCTAATGTGTTGAATGTGTCTCATCTCATTCAACACATTAGACTACTAGTCTACTGCAGCTATGCAATTGGCAGAAATACAACCTAACATTATATCATCACTGTTTATTTACAGAATGATTTATAAAACAGGTTTGTTAAAGTTATTTCTGACAAATAATTTAGAACTTTGAATTGATTTCCCTTCATTTTAGTAGCTCCAATTTTGCCCAACCCACACATTTTCCCTAACCCTAACCAATACTAGTCTATTCCTAACCCTAATATTAACTTAAACTTAATTTGGATCTTTCCTCTAAACATTACCCCTGACCCAAATCAATGAGTCCATCATATTAGGACCAGGCTTTGGTGATGGAACTAATGCAGTGTTTCTCAATGCCCGTCCTCAGGTGGATCCCCTGCCCTGCATGTTTTAGGTGATCCACTTCTGCCACACATCTGGATTGAATCTGTGGGTGATTAACAGGCTTCTGCAGTACTTGATGACTGCAGAAGAGGTCATGCAATCATTTGGATCAGCTGTTCTGAAACAGAGACGCATCTACAACATGCAGATCAGGGGGGGCCTGAGGACTGGAATTGAGAAACACTGACCTAAAGTGACACTGGACACATAAAGGTGCATTCACACCAAATGCATTTTGAGCATCAGGCACATCTGGTTTGCATTCAATGTCTATGTGGAGACGTTTCGAGCGTCTAGCGCGGCGCGATTTGAACCGTTTGACACGTCTAGCGCATCCAACACTCCACATTGACTTTGAATGCAAACCAGACTTTCCTGATGCTCAAAACGTGTTTGATGTGAATGAACCAGTGGAATGTTCAGTTCCACTGGTGACAATGACATCAGCAGTGATGTCGTCACTCTTTGATGACATCACTCTTTGATACATCAAATGAATCTCCCTCCTCAATGAAGCACACAGGCTGTTTTTACAGACCTGTTCCTGTTTCAGACTTTTATGTTCTAACTTATGAATCTTCTCCAGGAGGATTGTTACAAATATCTGAAGGCAGAATCAGCCCAGTACAGATTCACATTCTCAGGTGAGAGAGACTCACCTGCTATAAAGTTGATTTCTCGGTACTGGAATTACACTGAAGATAAATTAGTTTAATCAAAGCGCACCATGAATATGTGAGCACGTACTCCACATATGTCAAAGTCAAGGCAAACCTGTGTGCAGTGATGTCAGTAACGCGTTACTGACGTCGCACCCCTTTGTTCAGTAACGAGTAATCTATTGTGTTGTTATTTCAAATCCAGTAGTCAGACTACAGTTACTTATCGAAATCACTTTGCGTTACTGTGCGTTACTATTTTCTTTTCTTTTGTAATTAAATTGTAATTAAACATCACTGCCTGTGTGTCTTCTGTGTGGAGAAAGATTGGCTGTAATGAAAGAATATAATCTATCAAGCTTCTCAGAAACACATAAAGACAAGAACATGGACATCATAGAGCGGCACAATAATGCATTTTCAGTTTACACTGCATGCACTTTAATTTATGTATTTATCTTGACATTAAGAAACATATTTAGTTTTTCAAAACAATTAAATTTTTTGCTGTTTGCCTGTTGAAAATGTTTTCCCTTGAGGTCACTGACAGATCCATAAGAAAATATTGCTTTATTCATTTAATTACTGAATAATATTCACTGTGTTAGGTCTTGGTTCAACAGGCTATGTGCAATCATTTCAACATATTTTAATAAGCGTAGAACCAGTCCGGCCCTCGGCTTGTAGCAAGTTCGTTTTTGACTTTGACGTCCCTGTTCTAAAAGATGTTCTTTCTTTCCTCCACACACATTTCACCAGAATCCCTCTCTGTGGAAAAGTAACTCTGCTGTTTCCACTCTCTACAAACTCGTGACATTTTTATTCTGTAACGATGTCTCTGGAGCCTAACCTACTTCAAAGACTGTCATTCCCTCCCCGAAAGAGACAGGAAACAGGAGCGCGGCAGCAGAAAACAAATTTGAGCCTCCGCCCGTCACCTGCACTGCAAAACAAACAACTGGCCGATGCAGCCACACTCAATCAAACCCGGCACCTCTCCTCTCCTGTCAGCCGAAGGCGCGAGCGGCCCTTTCCGTTAGAGCGGCGCTCGTCTTCTCCAGCAGGAGCAGAGAGGACGGAGGGAAGGCAGAGGAAAAAGTAGCAATTTGGAGTTTGGAGTGTGAAGTAAATGAATAACGTCAGACATAAATGACACGACTGCAGCTCCAGTCATAAAAGAAAAATACATTGATGCGATCTGGTGGGTTTCTCTTTTAGAAAAACCCTTTCTGTTCAATATCTGTAGTAATTTTAACTTAAAACTGAAACGTAGTGAACTTTATGGATGAACCGATTTCACTATGTATGTGCAAAACTGAGATTGTGTTTGTAGAGTATCTTGAGACGATATTTGTCAATTGGTGGAATAAAATAATAATTGGTGCTTAATGTCACTCATAAAAAAAAAAAAAATTATTAATTAAATGAGTGGCTTAAACCAAACAATCTGATTTATAGCTCTTTTTGCCTGCAGTGTGATCTGGGCCAAAGTGTCACAATCCATCCATTATTGAGAATGAAAAGAAAAACACCAAACTTCTTAGTTTTGCAGATAACGTAGCGTCCGATGCAAACATTTTTAAATTTTACATCTGAATTTCTGATCTAATTAGAGTGCAGGCATGTTGCTGGAAAACGCGTCGTCGCAAAGGCGACAGCAAGAGAAGCGTCTAGTTTAATACAAAACAAGATGAGACAAGCGCTTAGTGTCTCCTCAGAGCTGGTATCTGATCGTAAAACATGTCCAACGGCCTCGATCTTAAAAACAGAGAAGATTCATTACACACTTTTCCGTTCGTCTCTCTCCGCTCACACCGGCCCGCTGCGAATGTTGATGGGGAATCTTCACACCGGACGTGAAACGAGCAAATAGATCGGGAGCGAGAGACGAGACGAAGAACGTCTTCTTCCCACTGTGGATTATCGAGGAGTTTGACCTGAATTCAGATTCTCCAAAGAGTTATTGTCTATAGTGATGGCTATTAGTGAAGTGATTATTATTATTATTATTATTATTTAGGTTTGTGTGTTCTGTAGAGTCTCTGTGTTGTCCCCTTCATTGAGTGCAGCTGTTCCTTGTTTCTCCTGATCGTCTCCCTGTGTATTTAATGCTACCTGTGTTCCTTGTTCTTTCTCTAATCCGTCTTGCTGTCCAGTCAAGTTTGCCGTCAGACGTCCAGTGTGACCAGTTGCTACCAGTTTTTGAGCCTTGGCCTTCTACCCTCGGACTTTTGGAATTATTTGTGCGCTAGTCATCATTAAAACCATCATTTTCTTCATTTCATGGGTCCGCTGCGTCCTCCTCTCCACCTTCCCCGCACTTCATGACAATTAGAAAGATCTCCTGTAGAGGTCTGTAATGCAGCGAATTTGAAGACGCCTCTGATTGCAGACTCCATTTTCCCGAGACGGTCTTATGAAGAGGATGGCCGGTGTACAATTTTGCTGGTTTTGTGAAGAATCGGTCGTTGCGTCGTCATCTCTAGAGGATCCACAGTCGTCTCCGAAACAGATTTAAACTACAAACCGGAAACCTTATCGGATCAAAGGGCCTCGTAAAAGTACAGCTCCACATTTTCCAACCAGATGTTGGAAAATGTTTACAGCACAAAACTCCAAATCTCTACCACGGACTGACAGCAACAAACAAACATGTTGGCTTTTACTGAGAGCGGCGCGTCACTGAAAATACTACTCTGACCTAAACAACAGCCTGAACATTGGTTCCACCCTGGACACGTCTTGACAGAAATGTTAAATGTTTTTAAAACAGAAACGTAGGCATTACACCAGATTTTATTTAACACAAATTATTTTTAAAGTTATATATTGTAACTTAAAAGTAAAAAAAATGTACTTAATCTACATACCCGCCACGCTGAATGAGAAGAGATGGAAAAAACGGCTCCCCGCTAAGCTCTGTGGAAGAAACTAGTTTCATGCTGTTTTGGCCTAAATAGGGGGAGAAAGCGCTCCATCAAAAGAAAAGAAAAAAAAAAAACACTCCAGCGAAATTAAACACGAGCAAATAAAGCATTCTGAATGAAAGCAGGTCAGAGTCACACACTTTACAATTTCATTAAAATGCATGGGGAGCGAGTGTCTGTGAGACCCAGCGGATCCTCTCTGACGCCGAGCGAACATCCTGTGTCTGAATAAAATAACGTGCCAGAATAAATCTGTAATGCAAAACACGGCAGCATAACAGTGAGCTTCTGTACCTTTTCCAACAGAACGTCTGCGCTTTGCAGTAACGCCCAAATGATCAGGATTTAGTGCAGACTTGAGGATCGGTGACGGGCTTCATTCAAGGTTAGAAACTGGACTGGGCAGGGCCAGCTTCTCAGAAGAGACAAAGTTTGTTCAGGAATACCTTTAGTAAAATGTAGCGAATCATGAAATGATGCCGTAACCCCTTCTGTCCCTGCGTCACTCTTTCCACATCAGACTTAAACGCCCCCTCGCATCCTCCCCCACTTTATGCTTCACAGGAGTTTCAAAACGAGGTCAGGATTTCTCTCGTGATTTATTTCTGCTTCCACACATCGAACAGAACTTCCAGGCCATCACACCTCCAACTTCTCATTCGCGAGGGCGACACATTTCATCCGATTACTTTGTGACCGATTAATGCTCCCCAACAGGAACCAACAAATTCAGTAAGTTTGGAAATTACAGATATTTTCTTCATGCGTAAAGAAAGCATCTGCACAGAGGGAGCAGGCTGAGCAGCTCCCTCTGTGTTTCTAAGTCTGAGTCCTGCTGGTCATTTATTATTAAAAGTAAGAGCAGCCCTCAAAAGCTTTAGCTTTAACCTAGATAGGATATTGTCAACGAGGTTTCGGAGGAGCATATAGTAGATCTGGAGTCTACTGTGAATAGAAATGTTCCAGGATTTTGTAGAAAAAGTGACAAATGTCCTTCATAAAGTCACACTGAAAAGCTGAAGTATTCCTACAACCCAACCGAAAGAAGAACAACGACATAAACGTGAGAAAATTCAACAAACAAGTTAAGGAATAAGGACGACACAACAGTTTCAAGAGAATCAAAGAAATATCTGGATCAAGACCGATTTTTCAAACTTGTCCAGTGAAGATTTTCAAGTCATTGCCTCATTCGGATCGGTACCGCTCTCCTTGAGCACAGGTAATTTCCAGGAAGCTTCTTAGGATTGAACTGGAGTATTACACGCGTCACCAGAAAAACGTTAAAAACTGGCTAAAATTTAAAACCTCAGCATGGGCCATGCCTCCAGGGAGCAGTCTTGTCTCTGAACAGCCAGAAGCGAATAGACAAAAGTGTTTCGCTCACTGAAACCTCAGAGAAAAATGTCTACAGATCTGAACGGCTTCACTTCCACTAGATCTCCAAACAACTTTAGATTGAAATGCTACTGACTGAAACCCAAAGACAGCAAAGGGTGAGTGTTGCTCTAAAACTGTCGCAGATCTTTTGCACTCATGCATTTCTAGCTCTCTGTGCATCTTGATGTTCCACCGCCGTGCAGAGCAGCCTGGGCTGAGGTCTTATGGTGCGTTCAAACCAAACGCGTTACGCGTGTCAAAAACGCCTCTGACGCTCCGAGCTTGACGAGTGTGCACTTTGAATGCAGACGCTCGACGGTGCATTCACACCAGACGCGTTTTAAGCGTCCACATAGACTTTGGTTTTTAGTCAAAGTCTATGTGGAGGCGCGTCTATGTGGAGGCGCGTCTATGTGGAGGCG
>VMRN01000010.1:8882249-8919954 GCA_010277015.1 Poeciliopsis turrubarensis | reverse complement strand
GTGGAGGCGCGTCTATGTGGAGGCGCGTCTATGTGGAGGCGCGTCTAGGCCACGTTGCGGTGCGTTTGGACGCATCAAAATCGCTCGAGCAAACAGGTGGCCCTGCTCCTCCAACAAAACCTGCCCGTGGCAAAGGTCAAACCACTTCCAAATGATGCAGTCTGGAGCTTTTTCATCACGTTATTGTCAGGTGATCATGTCCAAACACTGGCTGGGCCAAAGTCAGAAACGTGGTGAGGCGACTGACAAAACTGTCTGCTCACAGGGATCCGTCTCAGAGCCTGAAGGTTTTCTGACACCAAACATAAAAAACATCAAGGATCCTCTTACATGTATTAATTGTATTCAGATGAATTGACACAGCAAAGACATTGGAGACGCCGACTCCCATCTGCGTCAGCTGAAACGTCTTCCATTTAGAAGTAATTAATTCAGCGAACCTCACTAGATCACTATAAATAGCTGCATGTTGAATTTGGTTTTCGATTCTGTTGAGTGGATTACTTTTGTCAAACGCTGCAGAGAGGCATGGAGCAGAGCTTTGAGCCCGGAGGATATCTGCAGAGCCAGACCCCAGGCTCAGCCGAAACGGACAGAGAGCAAATCAGCGCCGGTTCTGCTGGGACGAGGCCCTCGCGTCCTCAGAGGACTTCAGGCTTACAGCACTTTAAATACGGAGCCGCAGCACAAGCTGGCCTCTTTTCTCACCGTACTGGAACCAGTCTGAATTAGTAATGCATGAAGCAGCAAAGGAGCAACTGCTGAGGAGCAGAGGGTAGTTACATGTTTGTAATAATATAAAATACAGAAATAAAGACGTCTTCTACGTCTAACCAGAGGTGGGCAGAGGACTCAAGTACTGAGTAACTTGAGTTAAATGATTGATAATTTGTCAAATTATCAATCATTTAATACCCAAGTCACTGCTATCATTTTGGTTGCTTCGTTTAATGTTAATCATTTCTAAGTATGAATATGAAGGAAGGAGTCTTTGTGAATGTTTATCGCTGTTGTCATGACGTGTCATTCGGTAAATAATGACACTTTTAATGCAAAGTTGACATTTTGAGTTACTTTTAATGAACGTTTTCATGCAACTTTGCATTAAAATGACATTATTTTACTGACTGACGCTCGAAGACAACATTCCTGAAGACTCATTCATGTTCGTCACTGATGTGATGTCAGTCTTATGCAGACACCCTCAGGAAAAGTGTTAGCAACCGATCTGCCTCTCAGCTGCTGGACTGTATGTCTGACATTTCCTCCATTTGTCAAGAATGCTTCATAAACTGAAGCATGAACAAATGGGGAAAGAATAGAGGAACATTAAAATGTGAGACAGTGCATGTTATGCTGTCACCAGCTAAAAATAAGATGGCGGTCGTGTAGGCAGTGCTTACGAGAGCGTCCTTTCCAGTCTGCCGCCGGGGGAGCCAATGATCTCTCCAAGAGTGCAGAATATCTGACCCAGAAAGTCCTGGACAAAGCAAAGAGAGGTCGCCATGGTAAACCTCAACATGTGGAGGAGTTACGATCCTTCATTTCATTTTGATATCTTAAAAGTTTGTTCTTCTTCTATAATATCTGCAAACATGTCGATGTATGTTTAACCAGACCCCAACATTTGTAGATAGAGCCTAAAGCAAAATCCCGTGTTTTTTTTAAAAAAAACATACAGTTTAGGAAGCAGAATTAATGACATAACTATTAAGATTTATATTATTTGAAGTTGTTTTGTATAGAATCAGACCTCTAAAAGTTGCATTTGCAAGAAATAAGAAAGAAAATTCACTTTTGCACTTTCACAATGCCATGCTAATGTCTGAATCGAGGCCTGAGTGACTCACCTTCTGCTCCGCAGGGTGAGGAAGTAGTGAGGAAAGATTAGACAGAAATAACAGGTTAGGTCTCAGATTAATGTGGCTCCCGTTAATAACGTTTTGAACTACTTACATGTTTGGAGAGATTGCAGCTCCTCATGTCCACATTGTACCTACAGTTTAATGAAACAGAACATTTCAGCAGGTCTAATAATAAGATTCAGGTCAACAAGTAAATTAGACAGAAATATTGTTTCAGCACTGATAGCAACAGAGAGCTCCCAAGTGACTGTGGAATAATTGGACATGGCTCACACCAAAAGTTATTTAAAGTAAATTAAGAAAACATATTTGTGAATCAGCAGCAGAGGGAAAGCCCCTCTAGAGCTCATCCTGCTGTCTGAAGTCTTTCTCTTCCTGCCAGAAGTGTTGCTTCATTTCCTCCTCTCGAGGCTCCCGATTCCCCCCAGAGGCTCCATCTGCAGATAAGCCACTGGCGGCGTCTTTGAAACAGGTTCTCTTCGTTTCTGACGGAGAAAGCTCTGCTCGTGTGTCAAATAAATACACCGCAGAAAACGCAGATTCCCGTTTCTCGCTTTGGATTCGTCTGTTTTCGTCTCTGCCTGGTGGCAGGGTTTGGGTTTTTTTAAGAAAGCCTGGGGCGAAAGAAGGCACTGCGCCCGGGGCTGTTCACCTGTTAGCCTCTCCTTTTTTCACTGCTCAGTCAGGTTTTTCACATGTGGAGATTGCTAATGATGCTGGAAAGCCCGTTTTGTGATTTAGAGCAGAATCAGTGGTAAGTATGGCGCCGGGGGCGAGGGAACTGATCTAAGATCAGATCCACACAAATAAACATAATAAACTGAGAAAGGGCTGGATTAAAGTAAAAAAGTGAACAGGTCGATCTGATAGAAATAAGTGACTAAGGAGCAAAGTAATAATCCAATAATCAACACATCATGTTTACTTGGATCCCCAATCAAATTCTCTTCAGTTCATCAGACGCTCCTTATCTGATACTAGTTACGCTTTGAACTAACTAAAATGATTTACGTATATTGAGAGAGTTTCTGTTTCAAAAGAAATAAATGCTTTGACCACAGTTGTTTCTGACTAGAGCAGCTTCTGGGAGTATTTCCACTTACACGTCAAAGCGAAGGTTTTGTTTCTCTTCAAAGAAGTAATCGAGGACAAACTTCCTCACAAAGTCTGGGTTCAGGGTGTTTTCAATCACCTCAGTTCGGCCAAACTGCAGAAGAAATGAGACAAGAACAGCAACACGTCAGTCCCGATCGAAGCGACAGGCCCGTCACCTTTTGGTAGTAGTGAGCGTCTGGAGGCATCCTGACAAGCATCAACAAAATCAGCATTTTATTCCCGAAAAGTATGATATTCTTGTGGCCTCACATGATGTGCGTCTGTGGATGTCGGGGTGTGGGAAAGATGGCCCCTGACCTGAGGATTCGCGTCACCTCAACAAAAACAACTCATTCTTCGTTGCCTCTGAATATTGCAGTTTTGTGATGATGTGCAGAAAAGTTTGCACCTCATCGCTGCACCACAGACGGTGGCTCCAGAGAAACTCCCGGAGCTCCGATCGGAAGACAACTTCAGCGGCCGCTTCGTCCAAAAATCAGACCGAGAGCCTCTGAGTCCAGGAGAGGCGCTAACAGGAATTATTTGCTTAAAACAAGCGCCAACATCTGGCTGAAAAGTCACTTGGAGGCTAGTTTCGTCTTATTTCAAGTTGCACTAAGATGTTCGGTCTAGAAATTAGAAAATACTTGGTCAGACTTTGTGTTTTTGCAGTGCGGATCAGTGTGCCTTTCAGCACTGTATATTTATATTTACATATTTGAGTTATAAGTGAGCCTATACGATCCTCACATGTCTTTTGTGAAAATCCTAGGCGGTTATTTCAGTTTTGGTCGATTTTTACTGAAAAACCCAAAGCAATTGTGGAATTTCTGTAAATTGTTTACAATATCCGTATAATTTCAGGAGGGCATTTCTACCGCTTCTAGTTTAGAGTAGATTTGTCCAAAGACCATAGTCACCATAGCGCAGAGGGTTTGATATTCTCACTGTTGTTCACATTGCATCACGTTCAGTCGAATGTGATGCAACACTTAAGAAAAGAGGTCTGCGTGCGACATTTCATTCTCGGTGAGTTTATTTCGAACAAAAGCCCGTCGCCCGCGATGAATACATGTCTGAGTACCCGGGCTCACTTGACAGTGCTGCACTGAGAGCATGAACGCAACATGGCAGCATGACACTTTTCTCTACTGGACTCCGCTGCATCGGTGATGAACCGTCTGCAGCATCTGGAGAGGAAGGAGAACAGTTCGACAGATGACATGAGAGGAGAAAAAAAACCGAGCCTGTCCCGATGGACCACGGAGTTGGAAATCACCGTGACATCCACAGTGCGGTCACAAAACGTCAGGATAAATAGAGACGGGACATCTCTTCCAGGTATCTGCCAGAAGTCGCCGAAAAAGTGGGTGAGATTGGCTGTGTGCCTCCGTGTGGACGCAGATCGGGCCTGCAGTGAAACGAGCTAATGAAGCCAGAGGAAGAAGAAGGCTGGAGTGTCACTTAGCATGTTTAGTGGAACTCATTATTTTTGCAGCACTGAAACTAATAACATTACACATGATCTGAATACTTTCATTTGGAAGCAGTTGAAACAAATCAACCATTAATTGACGGATATCCAGTGGAGACTGGGGGGGCTGAGGCTTGACCTTTTGAACTTTTAACTGGGCATTTTGAAGAGGAAGGTCAGCAGCCTGAGTGAAGTCGCCCCCTCGTCTTCAAGTCAGACAAAACTGGTGTCAAACGTTTGTGCAGCAAAAATGTTCACTTGTGCCGCTGATTTTAAAATGTTTTAAGAAATGTTACCGGAGGTCATGAAAGGTCAACCACCACCACCTTATTCAAATCACACAAAATTGGTGTCAATCAACTCGACTGCATTTGTGCTGGTTTGTGAAAAACTATTTTTTTTTTGTTTGTGCTGTTTTTGCTTTGAAGACATTAATGAAAGTTTAAAGGTTATTTAGATATAGTAAAAGTGGGGGTGGGAGGGGCTGGTTGACATTTTGACCTTTAAACTTTCATTGGTATCTTCAAAGCTAAAGCGGCGCAAACAAAAAACATTTGCTGCCTAAACGTAGCACGGACGTTTGACGCCAATTTTGCTTGATTTGAAGAAGGTGGGGGAGCAACTTCACTCGTGTGTGAGGACATGTTGTTTTACAATGATACATTCCTACGACTGAAGGGAGGAATTAAATATCAAAATCTGAGAAGAGTTCATGTCTATCCTTCATTGCACATATTTATTAATACTTATTAATATTCTTTTAACTTTCCTTCCTGTCCATTCACCAAATTACATCCAACAGTTTGCAGCAAAAACACAAAATCTCTCCAAACGTTTTGATCTTGATTCAATTGCAAATATCTTAGTACACTTCAAGTAAGACAAAACTAACTTACAAGTAACTCTTCAGTAAGATATAGTAGCTTATTTTAAGTAACTACTTCCTTGACATTGGCAGATCATTTCATGCATTACCTGGGGAAAATGCCTGGTTACAAGTGAAACAATCTGCCGATGGAACTGGTTCTCGTTCCTGCGGCGTTTGTTGTTGGCGCAGCAATACTCCTCTCTTCCTCCTCATTAGTGTGAAATTTTGGTGGCTCTTAATTGTGTCAAAAAGCGTCTGGAGCCAAATCTGCCAATGTGTTCAGCCTGCCCACACACCTCGAGACAGAGACAATAAGCCTGCCACAGTGACTCAGACTGTTTTCCTTCTGTCCACAAACAGACAGCTCTGCATGCACAGGGCTGCAGTCCAGCAGGCGGAGGAAGGAGGAGGCACAGGAGTAGGACCCGCAAGCATATCTGAGATTTCCAACCACACACACTCCGTCCTGGCAATTCAGGCCCTGTAGGAAGATCCTCATCTCGTCACTCAGGGTTTATAAAAATAAAAGTGATTTCCTGCCAAATAATCTTTCTCTGCACTAAGTAATGCCAACATTTTTTTTTTTTTTTTTTTTTTTTTTTTTTTTACAAATGAAATAAGTTTTGGGTCACATCAGTGACAAAGCTCATAAAGAAAGTAATGTTTAAGAAGCTGGAAAATATTTTCTCACAATGAACAGAGATTAATTTTATGATTTCAGTATTTAGTTCTTTTTTTTTGTTTGTTTTTTTGCAGTAGTGGCTGGTCCATAGGGGGCGCTGGCCTCCCTGATAGAGAAGAGGAAAAAATATCTAAAAATAATATATAAACTTGATTTAAATTTTCTATCAGCCTTTTTTCCTTAATAGTGTGTATCTAAATGTAAACTGAATTATTTACACATTTCCAACTTATTCAACTGGGAATTTCCCCCAACATCCTGTTGACATTTTGCTGATAGCGATTCAGTAGCAGAGCTAAGTAGATACTGGGTCTCACGTGACACACTTCTGTGAACTTTGTAGCAGACAGCCATCTTGGCAGGCACTTGCTATGGAGTTGCTATGACAATAATAAACATGCCACAATACTAGCTCTCACTAGCTTGGTGCTGATGACGAACAGCCTTATCATGTATTATTAGTTGTCCTGATTTTAAAACCAGAGAATGAGGTCTTTCTCTTGTGCTCACTCGTTTGGCTCTTTCTGTGTCGGATTGTGTGCTGTAATTGCATCTGACGATAAAAGAAAACAAAACTAACTCACCTCTCTCCACTCTTTGGTACCCAGACCTTGAACGTACAATACAACCACTGACAAGAGAGAGAAAAGAAAAGAATAAAATCCTTTTTTTAACAGTTAGTTTAGGTTGTCATAATGTTCAGGCAGGAAAACATCACAAGCTACAGCCAAATCAAAGGTAAAATGGTAATGAAGAAATGGGAGGGTCTGTGAAAGAGTCCTTTCAACAAAAACATTGCGCTTGCAGTTTTCTGGTCAATCGCCGATTACAGATCTTTAAAAAGCCTGACCTGCCGATACCGATATTGGCTTGTAATGAAGAGACCTTCATTACAGAGTTAATTTATTTAATGTATTGTATAGCACTGAAAAAAAACATTTGCACTTTGTCACTATGCACTTTATTTAGCACTGCACTTTTAAAATAGATCTATAAATTAATAACATTTTGCACACAGGAAGTTTTAATTGTATTTATTGAGTATTTTAGGGATTAGTGTGTAGCTTTTGTTCTGGGCTCTGCACAGCTGCTCCTCATTGGCCAGTGGAGGTGACTGACTGTGAAGAGAGGATAATTGTTACTCAGAGCAATGAGCTACTGGTGGATAAAACTGAGCAAATGTGGTGCATAATTTATTAGGTGTGGAATGTGCTAATGTAGTGACTCACCTGTCTTTTTCTGTGTCCTCTCAGGATGTTTGGACAAATAGTGTCCTAAGGGGCGGGACAATGTTATAGGTCCTGAGAGAGACCATTGAGAAGAATGGGAGAGGGGTGTGTTGTTTTATGGTGTACGGTTTTAGGGTGTTTTAGTGAGAGTAGGGATAAAATATAAAAATATTTATAAAAAGGAAGTTGATGTGTTTATAGTAAAATGTATTTTATTCAATTAAGTGGAATAGGGTAAAATGGGATTCTCTTATCAATTTACAGATGGTTTGGTCTGTCACAGCTGGGATTACTTAAGATTGTAATTTTCACCTGTGAGAAGATATTTTTGAGACGCAGAATAAACCTGCTGTTCCACCGAAACTCTGCATCTTATCATCTATCTGCACTGAAAATCCAGCCGAAAAAGGCCAACTTGTTACATGGCTGATACAATTTTTTTTTTTTTGTCTGAAATGCTAAATACACCAAGAAAGTTGCTGAGTTGGGAACAGTGGGGTGACTGTTGTTAACTGTGAACGTGCAGACATGCCCCGGAGGGGCAGGTCTGTCCGTCAAACCTCTTTAACGAGAGAGTTGAAGAGAACAGTGGTTGGTTTTGAGACTTTTGCAGATTGGCGTCACATCAGCCCATCACTGATCTCCCAAAATTAACCTGATGAATTGAGGTACTGTCAACATATCGAAGCCTTCAAGAAAATATTTCCCGTCTTCAGTGAAGAAGTTTTTTAAATAAAGTGTTGCGAGTGAGAACCGGATCCAACCTGGTAACTCCTATGAAACCTTTCTGACTCAGCCACAGGTTATCATACAGTAATAGTAATAGTAAATAGTAATGATGTAATAGTAAATATTTCATCATTGTATCAATAGACTCAATTTTTCTACGTAAAAGCAAATCGATATCCTCTTTATGGCAACTGAGTTGCTAAGATTGCAACAGCATTGTTTATGGACAAATATCCTTCAGTATAAAACTAACTCAGCTGAGAGGATATGGAAAGAACATGGCACCACCAACCTACCAGGATCACCTCGTCTCCAACCGGGCTTCCCCTGGTTGGTGCAAACCTCCCTGCTGTCTAGAAACCATTTTGCAGCAAACTACTGCTGGCCTGGTTGATGACAGCTTCTCTGAAGTCGATCAAGGCCAAGAAGGATCGAGTCAAATGAAGAAAGACAACACAAAGAAAAGGACAAGGCTTAACCGGCAGAGTGGAGGCTGCTAACACAGAGACTGTCGGCATCGTTCTGCTGGGTCGTTGCTCAGGCGCTCTGCGTTTCCTCGGGGCTCCTCAAGGTTAAAAGCACTTCCAGCTCAAATTGCTCCTTCCGACTGCTTCTGTTCCCCGGTTGCGTTCACAGGATTTTGAACATTTTGCTCTGTGAATCTGCCCTCCCTTCTGTCTGGACTCCACCAGCCACAGTGACGGGTCCGGTTCTGTCCCCCTTTTCTGGTCCTTCTCCTCGTCTTACCTGCAGTGTAGTCACTGCTCCTTGAACCCTTTTCACTTTTAGTCACGTCACAATCAAAAACCATTTCACAAAGAGAAGCAAGACAGTAATGCCATGGCAAAAGTTGGACACCCTTTAATGATACAGTGCAACTCTGAACTCTGTGAAAATGGTAAATGGTTCTTTATCAAGTCCAGAGGACTCCAAAGCGCTTAGGGTGGCAAGTTACTGGATAGTAGCCGTACATGCCCTGGGGCAGTCTGACAGAAGAGGCTGCCATGCAGCAGCGCCACCTGCTGGGTCCTCTGAGCACCAGCACAAACTGTACAGAAACTGGTGGATAGTCAATTCCAGTAAGAGTAGCAATACATGTTTTTACTAAAACGCACTGTCCAAGAAATTCCTCAAGTCAAGAGTAAAAAAGTAACTGATCAAATTATCACTAATTTAAAACTAAACAATCTCATAATATTAATTTTATAACATAAATGAAGAGAAAATTTAGGTATTTTAAGGCCTAAAATGACAATAATTTGTATAAGAAACAAAAAGAACAAAATCATCCAAACTCATTTTTTTTCCAAATCAGTTTCTTTCAATAAAATAAAAGAATCTGAAACTTTAACAAAAACTGCAGCTGTGTGTCTGTGTGGTGAAGGTTTGGTTAAAACACGTTTGTTCTTCATTCAGTGGGTAGAAAATCCAGAAATTTTACTCAAGTAAGAGACGAGACACTTCATAGTAAAATTACTCCAAAAACAAGTGAAAGTAAAAAGTGCAGTGCAGTAAAAATACTCAAGTAAATGTAACTGAGCAAATGTTACCACACAGCTCTGATAAGCAGCTGGTTGGAGGATTTAATTTGAGTTGGATTTCCAGCGTTTTAGTCAGTGAGTAGGAAAAGCTGAGGTCAAAACGAAGACGTAGTTAAATGAAAATCTGTTTTAATATGGCCGCTTATGATGTCGACGTGAAGATGTTCCAAACACTTCAGAAAAGGTAGCGTGAATATTGGTAAGTGTCCGTTAACAGCGTAGAATGAAATGTATCGTAAATTGTATCTGTGGAATGAAAATAAGAGTCAGTCACGCGTTCGCTGTAAAAGCTGTGACATTATCAGACTCGCTGGACGCCGGGGTCAGCCTAAGAGCCCCACCCAGGGACATGAAAGAGTTGAGGGGGGCAACGTGACCACAGCGAGTCCAGCATCCCCCTCATCCCAGCAGGGAACAACTGTTTGAAGTCCCGGACCCGACTAACACACCGCTTACCCTCCGGCACGTTTCTGAGCTTCTCCAACTGGATCCACAAAAAAAAAACAAAAAAAAAAACAAAAAAAAAACAACAAATGTCTCTGAATCTAAGTGCCACTATTCAACACCGGTTCTTTATTCTAACGTGTGAAAAATGTTCAACTGAATTTGAGTTTTATTGAGGCCTAAAAGGAATTTTTGGGTGAAGTTGTCCTGACGTTGGAGCTCAGGTGTCATGTTCTGGTTTGTGATGGACCAAGGTGGCGAGAAAGTAAAGGAAAGTGAACAGTCGTCATTAAATCCCAAATTACCTGTCATTTAAAAAACAAATATGATGTAACATGTATGGCAGAAACTCAAACAATTAGTTCATACTCAGCAGTGAGCTCCCGTAAATCAAGGCTGAAGGTTGATTTGTTTAAAGCTCCATTTGATTAATAAACTACAATATTATAAATTGTAGTTTGTCTTTCAACATGTTCTACTTCATTTTCCCGCTTTGTTTTTGCGTGCTTTTTTTTTTTTCTGCTTTTTTGCTCCTTATGGAAAAGCATTTTTCAGCTCCACTGTTGCTGAGATGTGCTTTATTGCCTAAAACGTTCGGCACAATTGTGCAATCGCGGAACAAAAAATGTAGAAACCTGTTGCGCATCACCAAAGTTCTAGTCAAAAAATTAACATGAGGATATTTTCAAGGTCATTTGAAAGTGAAGACGTATCAAGTTTCTGAACACCCAGTAAAGGAGAACCTGTTCCCTGACAGCGCCGTCGTTTTTTTGAGCCTCCTTTCGCTCTTCTTTTTTTTTCTCCAAACATGCTCTTTCAATTAACCTATTGTTCACCATTCACTGCTGCCTCTGAAGGGGTTTTTTCCTGCTGCGTGAGGCCAACAGTCATTAAGTCTGTCAGGCTCCAGTGATTAGCAATCCTTTATTTCTGTGTGAAGCTGCTTAATTCAAACTCCGTGCCGGCTGACCCTGGAGACGCAGCCTTGTGCTCGCTCAGAGACATTTGGCGTTGTTCCTTTAAATGCTCCAAAGGTTACCGTGCGACTGCAAGGTCGCAGAGATAAGGTCGATAAAAACAAACACATCAGGTGTTTCAGAGCGGGGGGGTCAGGGGGCTCAAATGCACATCGTTAATCCAGAGTTATGAACGCATGTTCCAGGCACGGAGACGAATCGGAATCAGACATTTCCTGACAACAGGTGAGACACGCTTCCTGACAAGCAATAATTTTGCAGGACAAAATGCAAGTAAAAAAAACAAAACACAGAAATGTTACAATAAATCCCAATTCCATGAGAAAACACTGGTCAACAAGAACAATTAATAAACCGGAGCATAACGTGAACACACCATGAAGCCCCCCCACATCTCGACAGGTCCCCCCAACAAAACACGTCTAGAACCGGCCCTGCATATGACTGGAGCCGTTCGTCGTTTCTGACATCAAACGACTGCATTGAATAGTTTGATGTTAGAAAGTTAGTAGGGAGAGTATCCAAAAACCGCACTCAAGTAAGAGCAACTCAACTTTCTACATATTTTTACTCAAATAAATGTAAAAATACTCTAAAAGTACATTTCTTTCAAGAAAAGTTAATATAATTGAGCAAATGTAAGTAGTGAAGTGGGAGTATCTGTTCTCTCTGCATAAATGCTGTGAAGCACAATAGATTGTACTATCTTCTTCTTCACTTCGCACTACTGGACCAGAATCTGCTGAGCTTACTGTCTATATCAAATAGTAACACATAGCTGAGGCCCGGAGAACTGATACTGCGAATGGCACAAAGGAAAGCTTACCTGGATCTGACTTGGAGAAGGTGTCCATGTCCAAAAGGTTTCTGCAACAAGACAAAATAAAACTATTACAGTTTAGTAGACTAGACGATCTACGTAGATGTTGAACAAACAGATTGAAGCGCTCTTTCATCCTCACAGTCGCTGGTTTTGTAAAACATACTGTAGACTTCATGCTCTGACTTAAGGTTGCTATCGAATTACTGCAGTCCAGTTCTTTTTCGACTAATTTCTTTTTCTTTTCTATATTAATCTCAGGTGGACCTTAACTTTGTCTTAGTAAAGATTAAGTTACTGGTAAAGTGAATTGCATTGAATCAGTGTTTTGTATATAAAACATTGTTGTTGTTTGCGATAGATAGATCAATTGATCGACTGATCGATCTGGTGCAAAAAGTAAATCATTTAATCTCATGAAAAATTAAACAGAGCTCAATAATTTCCATATACATGATTTATCATTTTTCTTTTTCGCACTTTCTACAAACAACTGAATGACTAAAGTCTTCAGTCTGGTGATTTGGTCTCAACTAGATGATTTTGTTCATAATTCATTTGATTTGTTTTTGTTGTTTGGTTTATTCATTTTCAATATTTAAAATGTGTTCCAGTGTTAAATGTTCAATCGGATCTCAAGTTTATTGATCCGTGAGGTCTTGCGTTATTACGCCATTCACCGTTATATTACCACTAATATTATCAATCTTAGGGAACTTATCTCGGAGCAGAAATCTGTTTATCATCCGAAAGATTTTCAAATCTCAGTGGCAGTCCGCTGCCGCGTGCGACTCTTCAGAATGTCAACGTCAGTCATCTTCAGTCCACAGACAGCTTCTTGCTTTTTGTTTCATTCATACACGGTTGACGTGTTTACAAAATGCCTGGTGAGGCGAACGTGTTTGAAATTCCCGGTCAATTCATGAAAACCTGCTGGAGGCCGAAGGCATTTCCTCCCCCCAATCGGACGTTTCCTAATCGCCCGGCTCGCTATCTTGAGATGTTGAACCCTTTGCCGCGTGACTCCCGACGACATGGCAGAGGCTCTTCAAAGTCCGATCCCAAGCAGCACCAGATCCTCACCCTGCCTTCATGTTCTAATGACTGCTTCACGCTGCCTGCTGCGTTTCTCTGGGGCCTGGGTATTTGAAGCTGCCAGCGAGGATGGTTCTACCCCTGTGATGCAACGACTCCCACATTTATGAAAAATAGGGGACAACGAACCACAGGAGAGAACAAGCGGCTTTTCTTGAGATCCCAGAATGATGGCGGGTGCACACAACTAGGACGGATGTCTTTCATCTGAAGAATATGAGCCTTTTTTTTTTTTTCGCTTCTATTTTTGGTGTCGCGTTTTATTCAGAATGACGAGAAAGACTCTTTGAAGATTTGCTTTTTTTTTTGGGGGGGGGGGGGGTAATAATCTCCTTAGATGACAGAGGTGTTTGATTGTGAAGAAGCTTCCTGTTGCAGGATTGTGACCTGTATTCCCCCACTGTCAAAGCACTTAAAAATGATGACAAACACTCAAATGAACCAGTTAATACCTACAGTAAATCACAATATGGACGACACATTGCTCTTCAGGAGCCAATGACCTGACATGATCTCATCACCAGTACTGAGATTGCAGAACTTCGCCGCGTTTCACCAACATGTCATCATCATAATATCAGCGCCTGCCAAAGTGATTGTTTGCGGGACTGTCTGGAACGTAATATTTCTTTCCAATTATATCTCAAGTGTTACGAACTGATGGTCTGAAATGCTGATGCGCGTTTGTACCGAAGGAGTCGCCTTGCAGGAGAAATACAGAGCAGGAAGCACCAAAGTGAGAACAGAGAGAACATATGAAAGTGAGGGCAGCGGGTCTCAATTCATGATGGCCACCATTCCAGTTTTGAGCAGACAAATATAGCAATCATATGGTTTCTTCATATTGTGTAGACAGATTTACATTTCGCATAGTTTCCATAAAGTATTACGCCTAAATCCAATTACACACTGTAATCCGGTGACAGAGCGAGTTACTGTAAATATCGCCAAGCTGCTCTGACTCAGCGTCTGTCATCAATCAACTGATGTAATATTGGAAATAATCCATATTTCCTACACTTGGATAAATAAGACTCTTATGGTCTTATTTATGAAGCAGGTCATCTTTATCTTTGCTCAAAATAATAACGGGAGCTCAGGTAATAGACTTTAAAATACTGTCGCTAGTTTATAAATCACTGAATGGACACGGTGTTTGGGTTAATAGGTGTTTGGCTTGCAAGAATATAGTGAGCCATTTAAAGTCAAACTCCCTCATTTCTACAATCTTTTACTCTCGGAAACCATTCGCCGACTGCAGCGTCGCACTCAACCGGCGAAGGTTTCTGCACCGACAAAATTCTACCAAGGATGTCTAATCTAGTTTCCAGTGCAAATGTGTTAGTAGGCTTCAAATAAGACAAAACCAACTTATTCATAACTTTACAGCAAGATGTAGGAGCTTGTTTTAAGTCAATAATTTCTTAGTATTGATGAGAAAGTGCTGATTCCATCAGCAGCTTGTTTTACTTATAGGAAAAATGTATTGTTACAAGTGAAGTAATAGTAATAAAACTTACTCATCTTCTTAAATCAAGCTCCCAAGAATAAAATAGTTGCACTAAACCAAAAACACTCTGTGGTATTTTGTGTTTTTGCAGGGTGTCAAATAAGACGTGGAGGAGGACAGAGAGGTTTTCATTTCTATAAGACAGAAAGAAAACCCAGTTCTACTCTGCAGCATCTAACCCACACTCACACTGGTGCATCATCAGGAACAGCTGTTGACACACATAACTCCACCAGCCCGTCACTGGGAACACACCGCCTCGTTTTTCAGAGCTCCTCGGCGAGGCTGAGCCTCCAAATTGCCGCCGACAAGTGATCAAATCGTATTTGTGTGTTTACACAGCAGAACAACAATCTGTCATGGCTGGTATTCCATGTCAAACAACCGGGTCTGACAACGCGCAGGCATGGCAACAACAGAGTGTCGCTTCGTCTTCAGCCATTGGCAGATAAGCATATGTGGTTCTGCTGCTTGGTGATATGTCGTCGACTTGGGCTGCGCAACACAAATGAACACCTGAAGACGGAGCACGGAGAGTTCAGAGAGCGGGTTCACATCATGTAGAGCCTGTGCAAATCAAACCGTTGTCTGTATCGAATAGGAAATTAAAAAAAAAAAAAAAAATTTTCATCCATCCGTTAATTGCAAGGTTTTTCCCAGAAAACTTGCTAACCCTGGTGGTTGGACAGTCACTCATCCAGCGACCTGTCGCATTTCTGAGTTCAAAAATGTTTAAAATTGACAGAAAATTTGAAAATGTCACTTGATAATTATGTCCCATTGGAAGACTGGAAGATTAACACCTGAACACCAACTATAAAATCTTACAAAATTTTAAAAAATGTACATAAATAAGTGATGCTTACAAGTAAAGCCTGGTGGCCCGCCAGGCTTAAAATACACTGGGGGAAACTCTGGTTTTCAAGTTGAGTGACGAATTCTCTGTACTCAAGTGGCTCCCGCTTGAGATCTCAATCCAAACAGAAAACACCTTCTAGACTTGATCGAACAGAAGAAAACTGCAGCTTCATGTCACCATGACGTTAATGTCAGCCAGCTCTTCCAAACAGAGAAACCCTGAAGATGCTGAACATTCCAGCGTTCAGCCCCAGACGTTTGGCTAAAGTCCCTCATAAAGTCACTCAAACATGCATTTCTACCAGCTTTGGGTTTTCATGGTGACATAGATGTTTGATCAAAGGGTCTAATAGAGCCAGTGTACGCTGTATTTATTACAAGCCAGAAAGATCAAAGCACAAATCAACATCAGTTGTCAACTACGACTGAAAATCTACCCAGAGGAGCAGGATGCTTCACTCCTCTGGTTCTGGAGCTTTCCATCTGTGATGGACAATGATGGGCTTTCTCTTCTATTTTTATCCCAATATGGCACAAAGATGCTGTAGAAAAATGACAAACACTCTAAGTAGATCTGGGCTATCAGTGGTGGTTACCTTCCTGCCTGCAAATGAACGATTGCGCTTTCTGCACACAAACGTGTATAAACCCGAGCCTCGGCAGCATCTCATTTCCCCGCATTTAATCCATCCGACCTCAAGCCTCTCCGTCACACACATTGTTCGCTCAGAAAAGGAAGCAACCTGCATTCCCAATGGCTTTGAACGGCAGCAGCACATCCGAGGACGTGTCAGATCAACTGAGACATTACGCCTCGGCTATTCACTGGATGTCAGGGTGGCTGAGAGTCGGATCAGGTGTGCTTTCATGGAGGCGTTTTTGGTCCAAACGTGTTTTATAAAACTTCAGAAACTCCGCCCTCAGGAAGTCATCTCAACATGGCTCCTCCATTAACCCCTTAAGAACATTTTTACCAGCGTTGCACTGAGAAATAAATCCTATATTGATGTTCAGTTCCTGATGTTTGCTAATTGCTGCTGGCTAGTCTGAAGGAGCTGAGGGGGAGAGCTGCTCGGTGAGACAGAGTCTTGAAAGACTGAAAATGAAATCTCTGAGTAGAAGCTGCGAAGACACCGTAAGGGTCACCCAGGCGTTTTCGCACAGATGAATGGTTGCCATGGAGATCAAAGGGTTTCGCAAACATGCATGAAAGGAAACACTCCAATTATGGTTTTGATGAGGGGATAACATTACAACACGACATAATGATCAAACAAAGGCGATTTTACACAGTACCACCTCTTCAAATTCTATAGGGAAACGCCATAAAGTCGACATGAGAATGAGTGAAACTTCTAAATCACCGTTTAGCGTGGAAACGTGCAATTCAACCTCAGTTTAGTTCTGATCATTTTCACTGAACGCTCCCTCTCGACGTGCTATTTTTGTCTCGTGTGTCACAGGCAAACGATGACGAGAATATTTACATTAGACATTAGAAAATGAACTGAACAAACATTTTAAAAACTGGATGGAGGTCACCAGGCCTCTGCCTGTCGTCGGTAAGTCAGCTTTGGCTACCGGCAGGAAACCAATCTCAGCACAGTCTCAGCACAGTGAACCTTTGGCTGCTGGCCAACATAACAGGAGATGACAGTGGAGCATCCCACCCCCAAGCCCATCCAGTTTGGCTCAAGATGCTTCAGACCTTCAGGCACCTGGCGACAGACGTAAATATACCTCACAGTGAGCAGGAACAATTCAATCCTCTGTTCTATTTTGTTATTGTTTCCCCCCTTTCTTTTTAATCAAACCCTATTAGGGGTGAAACGATTATTCAAATAAATCGCGATGAGTCGATTATTGAAATAATCGCCAACTAATTTAGGTTAACTGGGGCGACCAGAGCCATGCTGTTCGTATTTATAGCGGCTCAACTTACTTTTTCTTTTTTAAAACTAATAATTCAAGAATATTAAAGCATTTGACCACCTTCCTGTGCTGGTGGTCAAATGCTCGATACACAGCAGGTGTATAGAGTGGGGTTCTCTCCCTGGTGGTGGTAGAAACCGCAGGAACCCGGCCCACTTTGGAGTGGTTCGGGTGGGTTTCTCCCAGGTGTGATGAAAGTCAGCCTTGTGGTTTCAGTAGGTAACAAGCAGCCGAGCAGAGCCGAGCAGAGGCGCACGCGCTATTCTGGAGCGAGCGGAATAAATCCACGCGCCTGCCGGTTCCAGCCCACCCCACGCCCCCACGCACTCCTACACCCACAGCATATTCTCAATTTTCTCTTTCGAAGCAAAAAAAAAAAAAATTACAAAAATAAGAAGAAGAAGAAGAAGAAGAAGATGAAGAGTTGTTCTGGACACGAGAGCGGGTCCGTGATATAAATAGTGAAGAAGCGGAAAAGTCTCGAATGGGCTAAAAATAATTTTAAAAAGGAAGCAGGAGCGCGAGGACTGGTTCCCACTGAAATGTCCCGGCGAACAGGTGGAGGCGTGAGGGGGGGGCTTACCTGCAGGACACGGTCACTTCGATTTTGGTGGCAGGCACAGCGGAGTTCAGAGGGTCGAAGTCTCCTATAGTCGCCATAACGAGATGCTTTGACGTTTCCCTGCCTTCAAACTTCCTTTAAATTGTCGTCCACATCCGGCGCTTCCGGTCCCCTGGCTCGGAGGATGCTGCTGGCGGCCAAAAGAGAGCAACTGTGGGTGAAAGCATACCTGAGGATCTGCTTTCATTCACAGCGAGGGGCAGAGAAGAGAGCGGGGAGGAGAGGCAGGCGGGAGGCGGCGGGCTGCGTTCCTCACCTCCGTCACCAGAGGGCGGCAGAGACCCTCACAACTCCTTCCAGCTCTCTGTGCCGCTGCAGGAGTTTCCCCTCTTTGTTGAACAATCTGGCATTCTCACGGAGGTTCTCAAGCTTTTAAACTTCTGAGTCACAAAATGTAAAAGGGACTTGACTCCAACTCCAAGTCTTGGTGAAGCATCTTCACAAAATCCGTTGAAAAGTGAAACGATGAGAACGCAATCAGAGACAGCCAATGTAATAACCAACATGTTGGTTTTATTCACTTTCGTTTCCTGATTTTACTTTTCACAACAGTTCTAATAGTTGGTGACATTATGGCATTTCGGTTATCTCTGAAGAGGATCTCATTATCTCAGACTTGCATAGTCATGATCCAAAGGGAGGTCCCAACCCAAAGTTTGAGAATCACTGCTCTAAACTACCCTGTAGATGTTCTTGTGTAATGAATGTACCTCTGATGACCAGAAGCAAAACTCTCAAAACGACACGATGGAGGAAATAAAATGAAGCGACGCTCAAACACTTTTTGTCTGGTTTCTTTATTGAGAATATGCAGCTCAGCTTTCATCATAACCTGTCACCAATTACAAGCAATATACAACCTAAAGAAAACCTCTTAAAATGCTCCATCTGTACAATGAAACACATTTCCTTACAGGGAACGAACAAGGACAAGTGCAACGCAGCATTTCAATCAACCCTCTAAATTCATTCTAAAACAATTATGTGACCCCTTTGGGAAGAAAAACCCAACAATTAGTGAATGACAAGATGATTTGAAGCAGACAACAGTTGAGGTTTGTTCATCAGCTCCTGCTCAATCTGGATTAGGTCGGCAGCCGACGCGGACGGACCCAGACTTCCCTCCCAGGTCAGCAGAGGAACATCGTCCCTCCAAAGTGTCGTGGGTCTTCCTCTGGGTTTCCTGGTGGGATGGGCCTGGAACGCCTCACCGGGAGGCGTCCTCCTAATCAGGTCTTGTCCAGATTAGGAGGTGACCCAACTCCTCCAGATTAGGACTCCTCCGAACCCAGAGGCGTCCTAACCAGGAGGCGATCTAACCAGACGTCCGAGCCACTTCGACGCGGAGAAGCAGCGGCTCTACTCTGAGTCACTCCCCGAAGACAAAACTTCTCATCCAGACCCTAGACCAGGAGTGAGCAATCCTGTGTCCTCGAGGGCCGGCGTCCTGCATCGCTTACGTCTCCCTGGTCCAACACACTTCAATCAAACAGCTCAGTCACCTCCCAAGGGCCGACACGTTCTCCAGAGTCCTGCTATTGACCTCATCATTTGACTCAAGTGTGTTGAAGTAGATTCACATCTAGACGTTGCAGGACGCTGGCCCTCAAAGCCTGGAGTTGCCCAGACACTCCTCAGAAGACCAATGACGAAACTCATTAGGCTGTTTGTATCCATGATCTCATTCTTTTGGTCACTGCCCAGAGGTTGTGACCACAGATGGAGATAGTAAAACACACCGACCGGTAAATCGGGAGCGTCTATCGACGGCTGAGATTAAAACACCATTTCTGAACATTTGGGTTTCAGCGGGTGTTCTGCGATGGGCGTCACTTCCAGCATCTGAACGCGAGGCCACAAAAGACGAAAAATAGTAGGAATGAGGATGAGCAGCGCTGGACCCCAGCAGGGAAACGAGGAGACGGCTCATCTGACTTTGAGACATTCATTCGATCCACCTGAACACTGATTGCTCCGTTTTAGATTTACTTTGAAAACAAACTGCTTTACCAGACTGAACTGATTCATCAAACATCTGACAGGATATAGAAACACAGACTCACAGCAGATTCCAGACGGGAACACGGGTCGGTGTTTTCATCACTGAACGAACCGAGGTTGTTTAATTATCTGACTCAGTTTTTTATTTATTTATTTATTTCATAAAATAAGCATTACTCTGCCACATTGATCTCAAAGGCCGAACTGAGAGGACTTCTTCCCGAGTCCTCTGGGTCGGCTGGAAGACTCAACACAGAGTAATGCAAGTTAACAAGGCTGACTATGAAAGAATGGCTGTCCTATCTGAAGGAGCAACGATGGGATGGAAACGTTGCTGAGGTTAAATAGGAGGCACAACCAAAAGGTCCTGAGGTATACCAGCCACCAACACTGTGGCAACGTTGAGCAACACATCAACCAGATAAAACATAGCAGAAGGGTTAAAAACTTTAATTAAAAGTCCAAAAATACAGTCTGGTGAGAGCGACCTTAAAGGCACAGTGTTGAGAACATTCTGGAAGCCCCCAACAACCCACATTGAGAAGGCCTTTGGATTCGAGATGAAATTCTCCAGACTGCCACTCAACAATAATCTAGACTCAAGAAGATATGTATGCAGCTGACGAGAGGCCAGCATGATTAGCGCTTTATTAAGATTTTGATAAGGCCACCAGGGAACAGTCCCTTCACACATCCGATCAAACTGATTTTATACTGAGAAAATCAACTACAGACCAAAGAAAACAGATATAAGACAAGACCGGTGTAGGCCAGTTCGTCCTGGCTGTACCGGATGAAAGACATCCGAAAAAGAAAAGGTTGAAGGTCATTCAACTTGGGTGTGAAGTGACGCACGAGACGTCAAAGCTAAACACAGTGGCAAACACAAGGCAGTTTTAACAGTTCAGTTTGGACATAATTTGGTACAAATGCAGACGTCGGTGATTTAATCTGCACATAACGGCTAAAAGGCAGATGTGTCGGCGTATTGAAGAGGGTGACAGAGTTACAGGGAGCTGCTGCGGCGACCGGTACAAAACAATGACTATCACCAGATTCAGAGGATCCCTCCTGGATGCAGACGGCAGCATTCCTGGGTCGGAGGCCAGTTGTCACATTGTGGAATGTCCCCACCATGTGTGGGAGTACAGATGGCGGACAGTCGCACAATGTTGAAGCCAATGGACACATCGGGGTGCGCGTTGTGTCATCACAGAGAGCGGAGGGACTGGTGAGAAATCCGTCTTGCAAACCCAAAAAACAGGAACCCGTTTGGCTCCATCCAGGGATGGAGTTCAAGGTTTCAACACTTCAGGCAAGTTCTGTCACAAGGTTTGCAAAGCACATCCACAACATGACGATGCTGAACCAGCAAACCACCGAGCGTCACTGACTCCGTTTCGGTAGACAGCCGTCTCTGACCGCGACTAGAAATGGGGCGAACTGACCCAGAGCCTTTCCTCAAGCACAACAAGAGACTGAAAAAAAGATTTTTAGAACCGGATCACTTGATTGGACGACGGCGTTTCAACTGGACACGGAACATGCTGGACGAGGCCGATTCTACCACGAAACGCAAACGTACAGAAGCAAAAGAGAGAGACGTGAGATGAGGCTGCAATCTCATGTCATGTCACGCTTGAAGCTTTAATTCAAGAGCGCTGAACAACACTCTGTATGATCCCAACACACTTTCCTCGACCTGCTGAAGTTCTTCTACTGAAATATTCTCCCCATTAAGTCGTCATTTTTCTGGCCAGGTCTGCCATTGCCGATGACGTTGCATTCAATGGCACCTTCATCTTTTCAACACAGGCAGAACAGAGCTGTGTTTAAATCAGAGGGCTAATGAGGCAAAGAAGAGAGACAAAAAAAAACAAAAAAAAAACTAAGAGCTAGCTAGCAGAAGACGAAGTGCTGTTCTCTACACTAACTACCTGAAGTGCAGGTCTTCCCTCTGGACTGGCTTTGGAAACAATAGCAGCAAGAAAGTAAAGTAAAACCATTCTGCTGACAGGACTCTTAGTACTGGGGTGGGGATTGGGAGGGATTAAAGGCTCGTCTCCATCTCCCACCGTCCCTTTTAGTCAGTCAGCCTGGAGGAAGCTAATCCTCTCCCTGAACGTCTCCAGGATGGAAATACAATGTGGGCGCATTACCTGAGCAGAGCTGGTTGGCACGTCACTGGGGCCAGATGCATAAACAATGTTTTCACGCCATCATCGGATGCGGACACCGTTTGAGACCAGCGGTGGCCTTTATGCGTTTCACACCAACATGCGAAAACCTCCGGCTGCTCCTGGATGGGGATCGTCGCTATTGGTTACCAGACTGCTGGAGCGAAGGCGGCAGCAGACTGGGAAGGGACGAGCAAGCCTGTGGCGATGGAGCAGCTGATGATTCTCCATCACCGTTCCAAACATCCGACTGGAGAAGTGACGCTTCATTTCGACCAGGATCAGTTCTAAAGATGCTTTCTGCCATCTGACAATAATAGTCGGCTCTTCTACGTGGCGGTCTACTGTGGGAGCGCAACCTCTGGTCAACGTTCTGCGTCGCTCTCCAATTTGAGCTTGTTCACACGGCAGGGGAAAACAGGAACCACTGATAAGTGCCACGTTGTGTCGTTGTGCATCTCGTTTTCTCCTGCAGATCAAATTCTGCCTTAAAAAGAAAAAATGGAATCATAGACGCATGCACGATTTCAAGAAGCTTGCGGTTTACGAGCGATAACAGTGCGTGAACACGTTTTCTTGATCTGTGTTGAACACAACTATTTTGATCATGAAACTCTTTTATGCATCTGGCCCCAGGATGGGGCGAAACATGGAAGCTACAAGGGGTTGGGGGGGATGGAGTCACAGAGGAAGAGTTCAAACGATGGCGTTGCTGCCACGGAGGCCGACGCCGCGGGCAAACTGCTCCAGCAGGCCGGAGATGGCGCCGGAAGGGCTGGGGGCCGAGGACCTGAGGCCCACGGTGGAGCTGTAGGCGGCCAGGAAGATCTCCCGCACCGCCTCCAGGCGGGCCTGGCGCTCTGACGGCAGCGAGCACCTGCAGGAGAACCACAGGGTGAGAGTCAGACAAACATAGTAAAAAAAACAAAACAAAACAAAACACAAGCTGGCCCACACCCTGTCATATTGCCCACATGGTCTGCTGCGCCGCAGGTCCCATTTGACAGAGACAGAGATGTTTGGTGTCTAATTCCAGCTACGGATCCAGAAGAGCCTTCAGCTGTCAACGCTCTACCTCTCAATGACCTCAGCCTTGCGAACCCTGACTGAGTACTGGATCTTTCTCTTCTTCCCAGAACTGCAACTGTTGGTGGAGGTTAGCCCAGCCCAGCCGCACACTTTATCAGGCCGAGGTCTGGACTTTGACAGGAGCAGTGGATTGAGGCCGGCGGCTAACAAAAGTTACATTTGTCATTGTTCTAATGGTGCGTTCACACCAGATGCGCTTTGAGCATCAGGCATGTTTGGTTTACATTCAATCTCTATGTGTGTCGATGGCGGGTCACGTTTTGTGCGTCGACCACAGTTTGAGCGTTTGACGTATAGAACGCTAGAGTTGGAAAATCGGAACCTTCGCCGCTGGACGCGGAGCATCAGCCAATCACAGAGCCTCTGCTACGTGGCGTAGTGCTGCATTTTCCGACGTGATAGCAGAAAAAAAAAAAAAAAAACAAAAAACTATGGAGGACAAACTAATTGTCACTGTTTGCTAGTCAAGTTATGACTACAGAGACAAAAACAGAAAGGACATCACATAAAAGAGGAATGTCTTCTATTTGAAAATATTTCCAAATCCAGAAACATTGAGCCACGTCAAATAAACGTTGAAAACACATCATCTATATGCAGGAGACTGTGGAAGGGTTTGAGGGACATGTATGCCAAGGAGTCTCCTCTCAACGCTCACCTGGAGCAACTTTGACGTGTCTGACGCAAAATGTCAAGCGTCTGACTTCAAAGTGCCCACGTCTCAAACTTGAAGCGTCGGACAGATTCGGGCGTTCAGTGTGAACGCACCGTAAGTGCAGAGGAAGCCGTTCACGTTCCAGTCGGCTCTGATGAAGACTCGACTCAGGCTGAACTGTGCCCTCTAAAGTTTGGTTTTGAATGATCTTTGCAGTAAATTCTCTTTATTCAAACGTATATTCGTTCTTTACAATCAAGAAATTGCTCGAGAATTTTTCTTCTCCATAACATCTCAATAAACCTCAATGATTTTCTTTCAAGAAATTATAACCACTAACCTGCAGGCGGTCTAAGGACTGACAAGTTGATCAATGGTTACCTTAACAACCAAACATGATATGATTTTTAAAAAATGTTTGTTTCTATTGTGTGCATTGAATGGAACTTAGGAGTTAATTGTGAAGAAACGCAGGGAATGGGGGCCCGCATTAGACTGAACTGCAGTCCCGTGGTAAAGGCAAAGGAAATTCATATGAAGAGACGGCGTAGAGAGGCGAACATTGGGCCAGTAGTGCAAGAAAACACACCAGAGTTCCAGTAAAGCAACAGCAAGTAGATGCAGACAGGAAGAATGATGAGGTCTGAAGGAGACGACGTAGGAGTTGTTGCTGTTCAACCGTTACAGCAAAATTAACTCACCGACCAAAGGCGAAAACTGACTGGTTGAAGGAGAAATCACGACAAACTGTCCAAATCAAGTGTGGAGAGAGAGAGAAGATTCACAGGCGTCCTCTGAGTATGGGTTTCCAAGGCGGTGAACCCACTGACCTCTATCAGATCCCTTAGACTGACGGCAGGAGAGCCTGAATCTACGGCATCGCTCCATCCAAGGAAAGTATTCAAGCCTGTGGTGAGAACTTCTGAAGCCTTCCAATCAAAGAAAGTTGAAGATCACCAAGCTGCAGAGCTCCTGTTCCATCAGAGAAGCTCCAAGTTCTTCAAGTCGAGAAGATTTACTCTGAGTATGAAAAACCTGTCCGTCTTCCAAAAGCCTTCAGTTAGTTTCCTTCAGGTGGAGAATTAGGGAAAGATTAGATGACGATCACTTTTCTACACTACTGAATCAAGCTGCACTGACGCCTTCTGATTTTTTTTATCAATTAAATAAGCATACATCTGGATAATGCTAATCCGTTTGAAGGTCAAGTAGATGACCCCCGGAAGCGACTGCCACGAGGGTAATAATGTCTCTTACAATTTATTGCTCTGGCAGTTCAGTTTTAAGAGACAAAAAGTTTGACATGATTTAATGGATTGATGTCATTTTCCAGAGCTGCTGAAGTAATTTGTGCTCCGGGCCCACTAAGCTTTGCGATTAAAGACGCAATCGAGATCATTTTGAAAGTTTGCGGACCTTCGAGTTTTTGACATTTTCATAAGTTTTTCCACCAGTGGTAAAAAAAAAAAAAAAAAACTCTGGTTCTTGTGTTTGATAGAAGTTTACGAGGTTTTAATAGGTCTGCCTTAAGCCGACGGTCAGAAAAACAAAACGACTCCCTTGAAGCTTTCTGTCTCGGCCACTAAAACAAATCCAGCCCACGCTGTAAACGGGAGCGGCCGCTGCCTTGCTCAGTGGGAGCAGACTGCCGGCTGAAGAAGGGTGAGGCGTTCGGGTGTCGTTGGTGAGACGCCAGCGTAATCAGACTGCCTGGAGGTCCTGCTTGGAAAACGTTCCTCAGACTCAGGCGTTTGGCCCGGAGTGCTTCACACATGGGGCTGCCTGGAGGAGCGGTCAGCTCAGCTCACAGACGATGAAAGCAGCAACAGGTGTGAGAGGGGAAGCACAGCGTTCCTGTGTACCCCACACAACCCACGGAAATGCAGCCACTCCTGTATTTTATCCAGTATTTCATAACAGAAGGTATTATGGTGCGTTCACACCAAACGCGTCTGTGGCTTCAAGTTCGACGCGTCTGCTTGACATTTTTGCTCTCGACCTGCCGTTTCGCACATCTGGTTGATATTCAAAGTCTATTTGGAGGCACGTCAAGGGCGCATCAGATGTGTCAAAATTTCCCTTGCGTGTCCATTTGTCTTATGCATTGGATGCGCTTGACGGGTCAAAACGCTCCAAACTGTGTCACCCCAAATGTCCCAAACGCACCACAACGAGCCATCGACGCGCCTCCACATAGACTTTATATGATAACCGCACGCGCTTGACGCGCGACGCCCGTTTGGTGTGAACGCACCATTAGCAGGTTGAGACTGTATGCTTTTAAAAGCCTGACACCCGTAACCATGGTGTTTTCCCAAACAGCTGGTGTTGATTCTGGCTTATTTCAGACTCTGGCAGTCCTCAGTGCAGTGAGCAATGTTTGGATGGAAAGAAACTTAACAGTTACGCATACGGGTGGTCCAAGAAGACCAAACCCATCAGGTCAACCACTCTGTGGTCCATTTACGCCTCAAGGACAAGGGACACTAATTTGGAGACATTTTGGACAGGTGGTTCATATGAAACAGAAAGATAAAACCCGAGGTCAGGACTTGGTTTTATTTCTAACACCTACTCTACAGCCTCCACTTGCCTCCCCAGGTGGCTTTAAGACAATTCACACCTTGGGAAGTCTCACATGGCTTCATTTGGAACTGCCTGACAACGACGATCCAAACACCGAGTAGAAGGACTAGTGACAAGTCCTACATGTCCTTCTACTGACCATTAGTTTCCTGAATGCAAGCTTATTTCTTCAGTAGTTAGAACTAAAGAAGCCTTTTGGATGAAAGATGAAAAGTCTTGAATGAAACAAACAAAAAAAAAAAGTTTTCCAGTCTCCTTCGACTGAAGCACTTGGAAAACTCCCATCATTCCCTCTGGAATGAGACTAAACGGAGCCCAGAAAGACAGACGAATGTGAAAAAAAAAGTAGCTTAAATTTCATGTGTAAATTCTGCGACATGTGGTACTGTAAATTGAATTTCACTAGCTGAAATTCACACGGACTGCATTCCAAAACTTTCATCTATTCCGGTTCAACTTACATCCGCCCACTGGGCCCTTCGTCCTGGAAGCTGAAGGGCAGTGGGGAATCGTAGGCAGCGGTGACAGCAGACGAGTTGGAGGAAACCGAGGCCATCGGCTGAGAAAAGTGGCCGTGGTCGTGGATGCTGCCACAACCGGAAACTATCTGCCAGCTTCCGTACTCTGTGGACAGGGAGGAGCCTGATCTGGAGTACTCTGCTGCTAACCTGACACACAAAGGCAACACAACCAGAAAGGTTAGACAGAACGTATCACTAGCTATAATGCTAATGTTAACACGTTGACTGCAAACCTCTAGGAAAAAAAAAAAAGCAGTCTCACTCTGCGCTAAGCAGGACGCTGGTTAAAGTCTGCGTCCAGGCATCATCGTCAGTCGAAACCAACAGCTACGACCTACTTACTGATGTTGACTTGAATTAAAAGTTTGTCTGCTGGTAATGAATGTTGGCCAGTGATTGAGCACCAACACTAAATCCAGAGAAACGGTGAGAATAGACATAGAACTACATCGAAATTTGTCTCTTAAAGCGGGAAATCCTACAGGAAGCTGCCCACTCAGACACATTCACTACAATCTGTCCATGATCCAACGATGGAATCGACCCCAATAAATAATAATACACTGTATTGCCAAAAGTGTTGGGTCACCCCTCCATATCACTGAATTCAGGTGTTCCAGTCACTTCCAGACTGCTTCTACCAACAGTAGCGATTGAGCGGCTCGCGTTCGGTTCAGAATGCAGGATGGGTGCTGGGATCGTAAAGCGTCCTGCCTGCTAAACACGCCGCAGGCGGCCGCCAGCAAGCAAAAGGGACTGGGAAGAAGAGCAGGCCAAGCACAAACATGAAGCACGGTCAGAAGGTGGTGCACTGCAGAGTGAGCCCAGATCACCAACGTCCAGAAGACATCAGCGAGTAGCAGGTGCTAGAAGAATGACGTTTCCCCGACTCAATGCTTCAGCACATTAAGACGTTTCGGACAGTTTCATGTTCTGCTAGGGGATAGTTTGGGAATGACCAAGGAAGCATCCATAAAGACATGAACATTATGAGTCCAGAGTAGCTAGCCTGCGCAGAGTCCACGCCTCAACCCATAGAACACCTTTGAGGATGAACTGGGGTAGGGACTGTGAACCAGGGCTCGTCATCCAACATCAGAGTTTGACCTCACATATACGTTTCAGAGGAAAACTGTCGACAAACCCCAGAAATACACTCGCAACCTTATGGAAAGACTCCCATTAAAGGGGCAGCATTATGTCAAATGGACTGTTTTGAGCCATCCTTCATGTTATAAAGTTATTCCTTCATCAAAAACATACTTTTCACACGTTTGAGAAATCCTCTCAAACGTGCCATGGGACTTTAAACGGTCCCATGGCAACCGTTTAAAGTCCCTAAACATTTGCTCTCACAAAGTACCGTTTAGGATCTGCAACTCTCTCCCACTCAGCTCCTTCAGACTAGCCAGCAGCAATTAGCGAACATCTAGTGGAACTGTAAATCTGCCGAGCTCGTTATACAAGCTACTTCTCACTGCAGCACTCCTAAGAACGGCTGTAAATGGCATAATGGAGAAACGCTGTTGTGACGACGTGCTGGAGGAGGAGTGTCTGCAAGAGTCGGAGCTTCTTAAAGAGACAGAGACCCCAAATAGCTGAATTGTGAAGTCAAATTTCTTTCAAGTCATATGTGATGCATAAGGCATTTTTATAACAACTCAAGGTAGCACAGTTACTTGATTGCGCTATAAAATGACACAATCTGCACAACACCGTCCCTTTAAGAGCAAAACCTGTTCTAGCTGCAAGAAGTGGAGCAATCAGGTATTTGATCCTGTGGTTCGACCGTGTGACGCCGGTCAGGTTCATGTGTGTGAAGGCGCAGAAACGTTTGGCAATATAGTGCATCTGCGAGCAGAAGGTCACGCAGTTATCATGGGTTGATCATAGGACAGAGACGCTCACGTTCTCAACAGAAATGACAAGAATGGAAAGAGGAAAGCATTGAAGATTCATTAAATCATCCAGTCAGTTTTTTTATGCAACGCATGTTTAAATAGACAGTTCTCCAGTGGGAAGATGAATGGAAACATTATGGACGGAGGCTGAAGTGAACCGAGACGTCACAGAGCAGCAGAGCAGTGAAGTAAACCGGAGTGTTTGAAAATGAGAAACCCCGACTTTAAGGGACCGTCTTCTTGTTTAGCTTTGATGCTCTGATGCCGTTTCTCTGGGTAACCAGGCAGAATACGGCCTCCGGTCTACAGGTCGTATTCTATAGTCCCTTAGTTTGTCGTGTCTCTGCATATTTCAGGAGTGAAAATGTGACGCTAGGGCCCAGAGCAGCTGCTGGCGTGCGAATGAAGGAGGTCGTACAAAATTCAGAGCCCCGATGCAGAGTGGATCTAAAAACCAACGAGCTCCGTCACCAGACTTACCCTCTAGTGGGGACAGCCAGCGGGCTGCTGCCGGAGCGTGTGAAGCCGTGGTCTGATTGGTTGGAGGAGGACGAGCTGGAAGACTTGGCCTCGCTGGCTGGATGGGAGAGAGTCTCATCCAGAGGGTTCTGTTTACACCAGGACACCATCGGAGGAGAGGAGGCTGGTGCTTTCCTTCTGAGAGCAAAACATAAATACATTTGCATCATTGATATCCAGACAGCAGCTCAGCGTGCGCAAAGAAACGGTAAATCATGCAAATGGAAGTTATCGAGCTCGTTTTAACTTATCGTGCCTGAATGCGGGTAATGAAACTACGCGAGTGTGTGTGTGAGGCTGACCCGCTGGAGGCCTGGGCATGGCCGGAGAACAGGTCCACAGGGTCGGCGTTGGGACAGGAGGCTCCAGCCAGCTCTTCGGTGATGAGGGAGAAGTCGCTGCTCAGACTGGTGATGCTGCCGCGGTCCCTGGACCCTGAGGACAGCAGCAGAACCGGAACTCTCATCACCACGGCAACAGGAACCACAAGAAGAACAACTTGTCATTTTAGACCTCACAGCTGACCAGACCCGGACAAAAGTCTTCATACATCGAGGTTCAACAGTGTCGCTAACGCTACCAGCAGGCAGGAACTTTGATTTTCTATTTTACACACGTCATCCATTTAGAAAGAATATCCGTCGCTTCTTTCCAAATGTCAGCAACAACAACTGCTCTTTTTCCCAGTGCAACGGTGAGGATACTGAACATTTATCAACATCGTGCATCTTTAGGAGTTCAATCTTTTCTTCAGATGAAATAGCTATAGTCAATCTAATAATAATAATCCTAGCAAAAGAGCATGTCCACAAGCAGAAAAGGAGTGAAAAAAAATCAAAAATAAAAAAATCCTCTCATGTAAAAAAAAAAACGTATTGTCATCACAAGTTGCCTCTGTTGCAAAACTTAATTTAAACAGTCAGGAACGTGGAAAACCAAAAACTGTCATAAGCAGACCGCTTTGCTGTACCGTTTACTTTTTTTTAGCTATTGTATCAGACCGGTTAGTACAGAAAAATAGTGTTTGCGTAGAGTAAAATGTACCATTATTTTACAGATTTTTTCCCATTTCATACTTTCTTTGCAGTTTCATGAGTCTTGACCATTTGTGTGTAAAAGCCCTAAGCTGAGCCGTACTTTCAATCTCGTACTGCTTACTGTGCAGGGACAACACATCTAACTTATTTATGTATAAACGTATTTCACTTTTATAGTTTATTTTACTTTAGGCCTTTGAGTAAAACCCAATAACCTGAATGTTTGTGGTTCCTATTTTGTAATATCTTCCCATTTTTTTCTTTAATGTAATCTGATGTTACGTATTGCGTCAAAGATCTATCTTTGTAATGTTATTTGTTCAAAACAATGCAAGTTTTAAATTGAGAAAAAAAAAAAAAAAAGGTTCCTTCAGCAGTCGCGTAACTAAGGACTCCTTTCGGTCTCTAGTGGCAGGTGGACGTACTCAGCTGGCAGAGGTCCTCCACAGTGAAGTCATTGTCTTTGAAGTGGGAGTTTTTCCTCCTGAAAAGTGACACAGATCAACAGAAATGTGTCAAAGTGACGCCGGATTTTAGACGCCGAGAAACAGAGAGAGAGAGAGAGAGAGAGAGGAAAGTGAGCGTCACCTCTGTTTCTTGACAGCAGAGAACTTCTCTGAGACGATGTGCTTCAAAAAATTGAAGCAAAAAAAGAAAATCTGAGGGAGAGAAACATTCTGCGTTACGGACGGAAAGAAACTCCCGAATGCAGAGTTTAGAGGTGTGGAGCTGGAATACCTCTTCCCCTTTGGAGAGGCGATCTGGCAGCATGTGACTGGAGAAATAGAAGACACAAACAGCAGCCATCAATGGATAAATCATGCTAACATATTATCTAGAACAACCTAACCTCCTCGCTTTCTTCTTCTACTACTCTCCAATGTGTATTAATTGCTGTTATTTCAACTGTTAACTGCGTTTTCTCTCAGTTATGTTCTGATTGGCTGAGGCACCGCCCAGCTGCTAGCTTGTACTGCTGCTACGCTGTGCGGCTGGTGCAGATGAAGGGATCGGTTTACCCAAAGAGAAACCAGTCATAAGCAATGGTCAGGTAGAGGATCTCAGCAGGCTCCAGGTTGGCGTGCACGGCGCCATCCTGTGAAGACAACAGGAAGTCTCAACTTTATGCTAATTGTGGACCGAATCGGATTGTCTTGAGAACGGAGGAGAGGAGAGGAGAGGAGAGGAGAGGAGAGGAGAGGAGAGGAGACTTACTGCCCACAGGGAGAGTCTGAGGAGGGAAACAAACAGCGGTGTTCGGTCCCAGCCTGATATGCAGTGCACCAGCAGCCCGCTGTCATCTGAAACACAAAACGACCTTCAGGGACGAGCCTCTAGGACAAGAAACGAGGACAAAACTCGAGCCATCTGGAACACTGTCAACACGGGGAGGTTAGCGCGTCATCCAGAGGGTAAAACTGATCAGCTTCCTCCTCTGACAGGAAGCGGCTCCTTTCGGTCGTACAGTCAGCCGAGTCGCCATGTGTGCAGAATGGTAACGATGGAGACCAGAACCTCAATGACCCGAGGGTCAAGCTTCAGAGAGAATGGGGCGCCGGGGCACGGCTCAGCAGACGAGAGGTCGACTCGCTAACGGCAAGAGACGTCATCGTGGAGCTGTATGACAGAGGCCAGGCGGCCATGCAGCGGCGCCACCTGTTGGGCCCTCTGACCACCAGCAGCAGGCAAAACAGGTGAAACGTCTTGCCCAAGGGACACAACGTCAGAGACAGACGGAGCGGAATCAAACTTCTACCGCCGTAGCCGGCATCGCCCAGAGCGACTGCCTGCTGCCGCCCGACGCTGCCGTCATTGACTGAACGCCCTGCTGGGTTTCCCTTTGATTGAAAAGTTGAGCTGATTTGAATAATAAACTGGATTACTGGGATCGTTTGGAAATGAATTGAAATGTCGTGAGCCGGCGCTGTGGGAATGACCCGGAGTGAGGTTACGAGCGGATGCGAGCGCAGCCGGTCCGGACCCGACCACCGGCTTACCATCGCTGTTGATGATGTGGAGGAGCAGCTTCAGGTAGTTCTGGGTCTGCTCCACCAGGTCCCACGACTGGATCCGTCCATGCACACACAGACACATCAAAGCATGAAAACAATCGTCTCGGCGCCCCTTCTGCTACGGCTTTAAACAAACCAAGGCTATTCTTCCTCGCTCACTCTAGAATTACAAACGGTACACACGTTTGGTGAAAATCAAAACACTGAAAAACATTTTCTGTGGTTAAATTATCACTTGGAAAGTTTCACCTTCTCACAAACAGGCGTGTTTCTATGAGTAGGAATATCATAGAAAGTTCTTCGTTTCTGGAATCCAATTCAAAAAGTGAGACTATTTTAAAGTTCATGGCACCGGCATGCAACAACACGGTGTCGTCTGTCAGAGGCTTCCTCAGAACCGCAGTAATACAGACTGCTACTGGGGATTCTTCCTGCCCACAGCCATCAGCCTTTATAATCAATCTAAAGAAACTTGAAGGTGTAATATTTCATTTTCTTTTCAGACAGACAAAAATTAAACTGAATCATTTCAGGTAATTACCCAACTTTGGCCAAAACTAAACAAATCTAGAAAAAGAGAACATTTTACTGGTCTATTCTCTAATTCTGGGAAACTGAATTTTGCGTTTGTTTCAGTTTAGACAATTTTACGCAAAGTGATTAACACTTAATATGAAAGCTAACAACAAGCTACTTATTCACTTTGAAAAACAAAAAACAGAATCTATCCTTCTGTTTGTATTACACTTGAGAGTCTAACTTCTTTTTTGTTTTGTTTTGAATCGAAAACAAATACATTTTCTTTTCATTAGAGATTGAGTTGTGGAGTTGGAAAGGCTGCAGAGTCAGACCCTTCCCGGTTTTGCCACTAGATGGCACTAAAATACCTCCAACCCCAAGAAACGAAAAGAGAAAGCAGAGCGCCGAGGAGAGCCGACCTGGTACCGAGTCCAATCGATGTTCAGGTTCTGAGTGAAGCGTGGGGGGATGGTCAGGGGAGCGTCCACGTAGTCCTGGCGACGGAGACACACAGATCAGGATTAGGACATCACCACCCGGCCTAAGCACACGCCGGGCCGGGGGAAGAAGCAGAACCGGTACCTGATTCCAGTTGAACACCAGGCCCTCCGCCGTGTAGTCTCTGTCTTTGTAGTCCTTGAAAAACTCGCAGCCTGAAAAGAGCGAGAAAGACTTTTACTCCCAAAGGACGACAAGCTCCGTCCCCCTTTAAGAATCTAATAAGCACGAATCTTATTGGTTTGATGTAATAATCTGACCCTGAATGTGGCACTTTCATTGGCTGAAAGCAGAAAATCGTAGTTACCTCAAATAAAAAATAAATAAAACACAAATAAAAGACTGGAAGACAATCTGTGGGAGTAATCTGGTCGTATGTCGGGAGTTTAGACCTGCCACAATACGTTTTTCTGGACAATAAATTGTCCCAGAAGTTATTGCGATAAATGATAATATTGTTATTATGAGATCTTTTTCCAAGTAATATAATGGCATAAGAATAATACAAGAAAGCATTCTCAAAGATTGACAAAGTTGTAATGAACATTTAAACAACTGGACCTGGAAGACATAAATAGCCAAAATAAACAAATAAAATTAATTATAATGCATCTGCAAACAAAATTATCCATCACAAAGAAAAAGCACGATTTGAGAAAGAAGACTTTCGCTACCCAGTTTTTGGTAGAAAGGGAAAACAAATAGTAACAAAAATAAAATTAATTCAAACATTTTAATTTATCACGCAATTAAATGATTTATTGCTTATTGTGACAGGCCTGGTGGAGTTACTGGAAGAAATTATCTTTACAATAACCTCATTTATTGAACGACTCTTATTGACATGACTAATGGGTCAAATCCCAACGGGAGGAAATTGAGCAAGAGGTGGAAATTTCAGCTGTCGAAGTCAGAATCCTGACTACTTTCCCCACCTGGGTAAGGCACGGAGAGCAGGGTGAAGTCGGCGTAGCGCTGCGCCTTGTCCACCTTCTCAGAAGACGTCACACTGCCAAGACAACGACAACGGAAGATATCAGCGACAACAACTCCTAGAACTGGGAATACGCTCCGATGCAAATCACTAGAAAATGATGACATGGACGGTCAAAAAGAAAACATGTGCTGGACGTAGAAAGTGAAACGACGCGACAGAGTTATTGAGGAGAGCGGCTTACTTCAGGCCGAACTTGACCTTCTTGTTCTCCACCATGAGGTCACAGATGTAGCGAACCGAGAGGTAGCGAAGCAGCTTGATGTCGTGACCTCGAACTTTGTCGAAGAGCTGGGACTCGCCGTTCCTGAGGAGCAGGAGAAACAGCAGCAGTTCATGAAGCGAACCTGAGAGGGCCCCTGACTGAGGTCAGACTGAGGTCAGACGATAAGCTGCTGTCGTCACCTGACTGCCGGGTCGTCCTCGGGAACCTCCTCTGGCTCGGTCCAGGTGTCGTCGCTGCCCCCTGCGGACACACACCAGGAAGGGTTGGATGCTAAAAGGCTAGGTAGCAAAAGTCTGCAAGGTTTCTCATGAAACAGCAGAAGAAATTATTGAAGGCGGCTTTCAGTGGTTGAAACATGGAGGAGCAGCTTCTCCTATTCACAGCTGAAATCTGAACCGACTGTCTGTCTGGAGAACTTCCCCTTTTGAGTTATGTGTGTGAAAAAGCTGCATTTTTTTTTTTCTTAAAGTTGCTCTTGGTTTTTTTCACCTGAGAAGATGTAGTTGTAGCCCGTCCGCCCATACAGCTCCCCCCCAACCTGCCAGGGTGGCTGAGCGGCAAATGTGCTGCAGGGAGAAAAGCAGACCTGATCAGACGACAACAGATCTGGACGACAGCTGATTTTTTTTTTAGGGGGTATCAGAGGAATTGGGGCTGAATTCTAACGAGCTGCAGAATTTTTTGCTTGGGGGGGAAAAAAAAAAAAAAAAAAAAAAAAACGTTTTCAGCAAGAGAACAGTGAAGAAATATTCAGAAACAATGTCCATTCGGTATTTCTGGACGGACCGGATGGACAGACAGACCCACCTTGCCGTTGTAAAGGATGACGGGGCAGACGAACCTCCCTCTGCAGCGAGCCATTTTACTTCTGCTAACCAGGTCCTGCAGCTTACTGATCTGCACCGTGCTCTCAAACCTACACACACACACACCAAAATCTGCTCAGTCTGTCAGTAAGTGGAAAAGGCTCATCATGTGTCATAAATCTATGACGGTAGCTGGACTCAACTGGACTTAAATCAATTTGGGCTGCAGCGTCCCACAGCAGTGTATGTCCAAGCTGGTGGTCAGCATGAGCAGGGGGTGGCATTTTTACGTTTTTAGCGTTTTTAAACCAATGACGTCGGTAGCAGATTGGGTCGTTTGAGAGGACCTGTCAGGTTGCCATGGGAACATCCAACTAAATTTTCCCCTGGTGTGTTTTTTTTCTTACAATAGACTGACCTGCAACGAGCTGTTTTTTTTTTTTTTTTTTGGGGTGGTTTTTACAACAAAACTCGCAGGGGCTTCCACTTTGACTGAGGCTCGGCAGAAAAGTGAAGCTTTTTCTGGAACGGAACCAATCAGACCCAAACGCAGCAACAGTCACAAAGAAGTCATGACACAAACCCTGGACCAATTATGACCAAACAACATCTGAACTGAAACCAGAGGAAATTCTGAATATTTTTATCATCAGCACACTGAAAAAGTAAATGTAAAAAATGAAATCTGGTTTCTTAGACAACAAGTATCGAAGTGTCAGAGAGCACTGAGCTGTTTCTGAGAGTTTGGAAGGAGCCAGAGAAAAAAAAACATTGGATTTAAAAATGCAGAGCGGTAAACACTAAATTCACAATGAACAAGAAAACATGTTTGATACATTATATTTTCCCAAACAGTGAGGCACCGTCGCACTGCCAGCGACGCGACAGGAGGATCTGTTGAATCACGGCACGTTTCCTGTTTCTGCAGCAGTGTGAAGTCACGTTACACAGCTGTCACTTCCTCCCACTGCCTCAGAGACGCCGACTGCTCTCTGACTGGGGACGCACCTGTCTCTGTCTCTGTCCACCTCCGTGGACTCGTACTCCAGGAAAACGATCTGGCGGGGGTAGTGGCCGCAGACCTCGCCGCTGGAGTTGGAGATGATGCTGTACTTGTAGTCTCTGTCAAACAGCTCCAGACATCGCTTCTCTATGGCCTCCACCTGCAGGGGAGGGACAGGGCGACGTGACAATGCTGGACTGACATCACAGGTGGGCAGAGTTCCCATAAATTGTACTCAAGTAAAAGTAAAAAGTCGCTGGCAAAACGTCTATTGGAATACTGAATTATTATTTAATATTTAGAAATCACATCCGATGGATGTATTTTATGGACGGAAATGTAAATAATTCAAATAACATATAAAATCAGATAGAAAAATTAAAATAAAATAGAATGAATGAATGAATTAAAATTTCCAAATCAGTTTCTTTCAATAAAAAAAAAGCTTATGAAGCTTTAATTAAATCTGCAGGTGTGTGTCTGTCTGGTGATTTTTTTGTTTTTGTTGTTATTCATTCAGTGGGCAGAGAATCCAGAAATTTTACTCAAGTAAAAGTAGAAATGCTTCATAATAAAATGACTAAAATACAAGTAAAAGGTACAGCATGGTAAAATAAATAAATAAATAAATAAATAAATCCTCCAAAAAGTTGTGCTTTGTTTGTTTCAAAAATGCCACTCAGGTAAATGCACCTAATGACTGTAAATCGGAACACATCTCACCCGAGAACTGACTTCCTTTGCTCGGTACTGCGTCTTGGAGAACAGATCGATCAGGTCCACTATCTGCTCGCTCTTTCTCACCGACACGCCGGAAACCGTAAACCCGCCGGCCGCGGAGGGGGAGGCGGCCATCATGGCGTCTCGAACCGCGGTGGTCGCCTCCAGCCGCACTTGTCCGCCTTCAAAGACCGCAGAGCCCTGTCCTGTGGAACGGGAAGACCGACCAGGCCATCCCTTCCCGGCGAGCTTCTTCCTGACTGCCCGCTTGAGGGGGCCAGAGCCGGGCGGTCGTCCTGAATTCACGGCAGCGGTGAGCAGCTCCACCCCAGGAAGACACGAGCCGCTGTCGGGCCGCTGGGCGGCGACCTGCCGGTGGTCCCGGGGCTTAGCTGCGCGGCTACAGAGCTAGCGGTGTTGCGGCGGAGCCAGTTCAGCACCCCGACGCTGATGTTTTTGGTCCGGTTTCTATTCCTGTGGAAAACGCGCACTGTTCCTTCTGGGCTCCTCTCCGAACTTGAAATCAGGAAATCTCCAGGATCCTGCCAGGCCCGCTCAGTGGAGCGTCACCATGACGACGAACGGGACCAGGTTAAATAGTTCTCAGAAGAAATGAACGCGGCAGCAGTTAATATGACCGACAGGTCCAACAGGACAGTCCAGCGGTCTGAGTTGCACAAAACAAGTGATAAACAGGAAG
>VMRN01000010.1:8867249-8877249 GCA_010277015.1 Poeciliopsis turrubarensis | reverse complement strand
AGAACCAGCGAAGTCTGAGCAGGAGCAGTGGAAGACACGAGGAACCACAGAGCACCAACAGCAGCCATTACGCTCTCATCTATTGCAAAAGTGTTTAGTGAGCCTCAACTCACACAGCAGCAGTGGCGGGTCTTTGTTTTTATGTGTTTGAATCACAATCTTCCTATAAGTGATGCAAAAGTGGACACAGCTCCCACCCTGCTTCACATTACCAGACCACTAAGGCCCCAACACACTTCATCCTTCTCAGCGCATTTCCGCATAATGAACAGCAATGAACTTCTGACCAATCAGATAACACTTTGAACAGAAAAGGTTTGACCAGGGCCTGGAGTTCAGCAGGTGGACGCCTCTCTGCAAACAAAACATTTTCATCACACGTCCACATCAGTGAGAACCGATTTTGGCAGTTCTAACGAAATATGTCGGGACACCTTTAGGATTTGGCATGCAGGTACTGAGGCTGACTGGTTGCTAGGAAAGACTCTACTGTGGAGTCAGCTATGTAGCGAACTCCATGGTGCACTCTATGGTCCACTGTACAACCAACTGTAGGGCCCACTGTAGGGTCCATTGTGTAGACCACTGTAGGGTCCATTGTATAGACCACTGTAGGGTCCATTGTATAGACCACTGTAGGGTCCATTGTAAAGACCACTTTAGGGTCCTTTGTATAGACCATTGTAGGATTCATTGTATAGATCACTGTAGGGCCCACTTTACGGTTAACTGTATGGCCCACAGTAGGGTCCATTGTATAGACCACTGTAGGGTCCATTGTAAAGACCACTGTAGGGTCCATTGTATAGATCACTGTAGGGTCCATTGTATAGATCACTGTAGGGTCCATTGTATAGATCACTGTAGGGTCCATTGTAAAGACCACTGTAGGGTCCATTGTATAGATCACTGTAGGGCCCACTTTACAGTGAACTGTATGGCCCACTGTAGGGTCATTGGTAGAGCCTCCTGTAGAGCTTACTGTAATGTGGTCCAAACTGTTTCTTATCAAACCAGCCAGTGTTTTTCCTATTGTCTAATGTGTGTTTTGACCAACTGTTGGAGGCTCCTGGAAACAGCCTGGATACTCCTGCTGATTGCTGAGTTCCTCTTGTGCGGTTCCTACCGGATGTTACATTTACAGTACAAACCTTTACTTTTGTGTGCTCAGATATTGTTGGCAGTGATTCTAGAGCAGGCCAGGGACACGAGTGGCCTAATTTCACTGTGTGATGCGTTTATTTCTCTGGGTTTCTGTCTTAGCTTTACTATCGTTGTTTTGGTTATGAACAGTTTTCGGTGTTAAGTGACTTTACACAGTTTATACCAGGGGTGCTCAAGTCCAGTAAGGGTGCATCTAAAAGTTGCAGGACGGTAGCTCTTGAGGACTGGACTTGAGCACCTTTGGTTTATACAGACAAGCGGCTAAATAAGACCAGTGAGGTTCAAGAGCAAACAACAATTTTTACATTTTTCATGTTTTGGTCCTAAATGAGGCCCCAGCAAAAGATGGATTGTTGCTGGAAAAAAAAGAACCGTCTTCCTGTTAAATGGATTTCGCTCTGGACTCTTAACACAAATGTGCTTCCCACGGCATGATGCTAGCACCGCCGTGGCTCACATTGGGAAGTTTTTGGGTGGGTAGTGTAGATCTAGTTCTAAGTTACGCAACCTTTCGTTTGCATTTTGGCCTTCTTCTGCGCATTGTTTTGCGTGTTGGCTGCGAGGCCTGTGGATCTGCAGCTCATCCAGAGATACGGGCCTCTTGGCTGCTGCTCTGATTAATGTTCTCCTGTCAGTCCAGGTGGATGTCCACATCTGCAGGTGGTCTGTTCTCTCTCCATGTCCAGATAATGGATGATCAGAGCACTAGAATGCTGATATAGAATCTGATCCTGCTTTAAACCTGACCCCTGACCTGCTGCTGGGTTCTTTTATCTCCATTATAATGGTTGTTCTCTAAAGAACCTCTGAGGCCTCCATACAACACAGTAGTTTAATACTTGGATGGAACCTGTTTATAACTTCGGAGACTTCTCATGCACTGGATTTTATTTAGCGGCAACAGAGTAAATGCGGCAGAATACATATATAAATATATATAGGAATTAAGAGCAGTCAATGTTGATGGATGCGATTAATCGGAACATTTTAATGCTTCAATATTACATAACGTAGATTATTCAAACGGTCTATTTTGACCCAAAAGCCTTGGGTGGTTACCCAGCTCACAGCTTCGTGCGGGAATGACGAGCGACTGCCGCCTCATCGCACACGGTCCATCGGAAGTAAATGGAGAGGGAGCTTTCAAAATGAATGTGTAAAACAGAACCACCTGATTTAAACCTTCCTGCATATAATAACGTGTAAAACTGCCAAATCTGCTCGGTTTGAGACGATAAAACATTTGGGTTTTTTTGACAACGTGCATACAGTGGCAGTTTCTGATGTGGGATTTATGGGCAGTTGCCCAGGGCGGCATCAGAAAGGGGTGAGGCATCCAAAAACTAGAAAAGAAAAACATCTTATCTGTCGGTTGTCCCCTAAACAAGGTCTACTACCAAAAAAAAAAAAAAAAAAAATTAAAAATGCTTGCATTTTAATTGTTTGGAGTGTGACAGGAAGGGCTTCACAATTGCCTGCATATTTATATTTCAAGTTTGCTAAATTAGGCACAGTGATGAATCTGATTAAATTTGTTCTTAAATCGATTGACATCACAAATATAAATGCAACACAATTTTGTTGAATTCGAGTATCTTTTTCATCCCACTTCACACTGGCTGTGTCTGTCTCCTAAATTCCCAATAAAACACACATTGAAGTTTCTGGTTTTAAGCTGATAAAATAAGAGACAATGTGGTTGATAGTGATTCTAAACTTTGAAGGTTACAGCCGGTGATACAAAATGACTTGCCGCAGAAGGGATTTTTGGAAGAAAATGATCTACTGAGGTAAAACATAACCTCTTGAATATCTCGCCACCCATGACTGAACTACGTCATCGGCTCAACATTGTTCCTGGTTGGTTTGATTTCAGCCAGAGATGATTTGAACTGAGCGGTAGCGTCACTCGCAGGGCTCGTGCCGCGTGCCCACTCCATCACAGCGATGCCGTTTGACACAGTAGTTACAGCTGAGAAAGAGCCATGGTTGTTATGGAGCAAGCACACACTGGCTTCACTCTGACACCATTATGACAATCCATGAACCATTGGCCTGGTGGCAATGGATGAACCTCTCCACATGTAGATGGATTGGACAGAGATGGATTGAGCTCTGAAGTTGTCGGGGAGCCAGAGGCTCATAGCTGAATGTCTGGAGGAGGGGCGGGGCAAAGCGGTCAGAGCATGGGGGGTGGGGAGGAAGGGTGCTGTATGCAGATGCAAAAAAAAATAAATAAATAAAAAAAAAAAACAAACAAAAAAAATATATATTTACATGCACACTTCTAAAGATGTAGTTGTAGGGAGCATATTCACCATATTATGTACTGGCTTGTTTTCACTTCTTACAGCTATAGGCTGGTATTCTGCCTTTCCTGTCAGCAGACTAATGGTATGCTGGTTGGCCCTCTGCCTTGGAAGAAAAGCGGAAGAGAGACTTGGCAAAGAGTGTCAAGGAGCATCGGGGTGAGGGGTGGCTGAGGAAGGAGGAGGAGGAAGAGGAAGAAGAGGAGGAGGAAGAGGAAGAAGAGGAGGAGGAGGAGGAGGGACAGGGAGCAAGGGCAGATCTAAAGAGATTCAGATACACACATGTAACTAGAAAAGGTTCCGTCTAAACGGACAGACGTTCCTTCAGCAAGAAAAAGCCACTTAAACTGGTGAGCCTGGCGGGAGCAGCTCATGACGTCTAAAACATTTAACGACAAATGCTCAAAACATTTGCAGCTCCCGTCACTGAGGAGTGGAGGACTTGCCTTCTTTTTCTGCGGGGGGTTGCTGGTGTGAGGCGAGGTGCTCCTGTCTGGGTAGGCCGCTCCGTAGTGGCTCTCCCCAAAAGGAGACAGCGAGCCGGAGCCCACGTCTCCGACCAGGCCCTGTCCACTAAGCGAACTGTGGAAGGAATCTGCGGGAGAGAAAGCCCCGTCCACCTGGGAATGGTGGCGCTCCGAGCTCAGGGGATTCCCCAGGTTCGCGTTGAGGGGGGAGCAGGTGTAAATGAGGTTGAACTCTGTCCTGAAGGCCTTCTCCCTGCTTTTGGAGTCCGAGGAAGAGCACGACGGCAGGTTCAGGGAGACGCCGCCCGCGGACGACTGGCCTTGGGAATCTTGGCCTGAAGCGGCCCCAGGAAAGTCGTCAGAGGTCACCGCCCTGGGGCTCTCCAGGCTGGACGGGAGGGACAGGTCCAGGAATGAAGGTCGAGAAGCGTCAAAGTCGGCCTGAAGAGACGGCTGAGGAGGAGACGAGACGTAGGGCAGATGTGGCGTGGAAGTAAAATAAACGACAAAAGAGGATAAAGGTGATTAAAAGATGAAGAACTACATCAGCTGTTTTGTTTGGAGTAAAGACATGTGGACATACTTCTGGAGAGATGGACTCAGGCCGGTGTACAGGCGATGCCTCAGAGGACGATATGTCCTTCAGTCAAAGAGAAAGGCTACATTACAACAGGATCCAACAAAACTCTTTGGTTGAAGTTCAGCATTGCTGCTCATTCTGGATGAGATGCTTATTTAATGCGATGAGCACAACACACTGATCTGCATCCTAAAGACACGCAGTTCACCATCTTGTTCGCTACAAGATGGCCGACGAGCCTTGTGAGATACTCCGGGACTCTTACTTCGAACTGAAGCGGCGTGTTGCAGCGGCTTGTGGGTTGCGAGGGCATCGGGGAGTAGACCAGGCCGTTGGGCAGCACAGAGCCACACGGCGGGTGGAGCAGCGGGTGGAGAGAGTCTTCAGGAAGTGGCGGCGTGATCGGCGAGAGAGGGCGTAGCAGGTGCTCCGAGGACGCTGGCGTGGTCTCAGCCGCATACTTGTGATGCCGCTTTTTGAACGGCGCACCGACGTCTGGTTTAAAGAAATAGGACGACATGCACACACGGTTCATATGCGTAGCTCCGCAAGAAGAAGTGGGCTCGGGAGTCAAGAGGCGGGTGTCACCTACCGCTGCAGAGCGGGTTGGGGGTGGAGCGGCTGCTGGTGCTCTGCTGGGAGGAGGTGGACTCCGTTCCGTCCTCCACGCTGTTAGAGCAGCTTTCATCCTCCACCTGTTTGATCCATCTCTGCGAGGCGACAACACCACCCACATGTCAACTTCTAGTTTTACGAATATGAAGCGGAACAGAGACTGATGCCGATGGGATGGTGAGTATGATGTGGTCAGTGACTGATTTAAACAATGGGGCGAGGAGAAGAAAGCAAGAGGCGGATACATGAACTCAATATAGGCCAATGAACACTTTCTAAATCCACCGTGAGAAACTGGAAAAATACATTTTAGACCTTTCACATTTCTAAAGGTTCACCACCACACCCCGATTTCAGGCCTGATCTCTAGTTTCCAGCTGTAACAACAGAAGCTAAGCAGCCTATCGGTGAGCTCTCTGGACCGCTAGGGTCGTCTGACCTTTTTGTAGCAGCCATAGGTGCCATCCATCTGCAGTGGGCGGGGTCGGCGCCTCTCGGGGGTGAACGGAGAGCCGAATCGGACGTAGTGTCTGGGGGCTGTGCAGATGAGCGATGAGTGGGACAGGCCCGGCAGCATGTTGAGGGTGGTGGCCAACACTGTGGGGTCTGTGGTTATCCGCAGGGGCCGCTCAACAGGCACCTCCTGCTGGAGCTTTTCCCCTCCAGGGACTTTGTCATTCAACCACTCCGTGACGAGGTACTGATGAGAGACAAATGACTGCTTAGCTGATCAGGCAGAGAAGACCCCAAATGCTGTGACAGAGACGTCTGAGTGGTTCTGATGAGTGTCATGCTCGCGTAGCCTCACCTTCTTTGTCTTGGGGTAGCGCACACTGCCTTTGTGTATGCTGTTGGGACCCTGGGCGTCTCCATCCAGGAGATGAGCTCCCTGACCGCCGTCTCCGTGGCCGTGCTCGGCCCCATATTGGCTCTGAGACCCTTCGTCGTGCAGAGCGGCCCCCTGGTCAGCCACCGCCTGCGCCGAGGACATCGCTGCTGCTGCAGCGGCCGCCGCCGCCTGCTGCTGGGCCAGGGCCTGGCGCTGGCGCCGAGCGCGCTGCGACGAGCTCGAACGGTAGCGAGAAATCCGGCTCTTGGGTCGGGGCTTGGTGGGCCTGGTGGGTTTAGGGGGAGCGGGCGGGGCAGGGAGGGTGGCTGCTGGCGGCTTCTCCTCACCAGGAGGGTTCTCCTGTGAGGGAAGGTGGAAAGACAAAATGTTAAACCTGTCGCCACGACGATCGCACCCGACGGGATTCAGACGGTGGCCGCTTCTTTGTTCTCACCGTGAAGTAGGTGGTCCGGCGTGTGCTGACTCCCACTCCAGAGCTGTGTGGGACAGAAGGCGTCTCTGGAGGGTTTCCCGTCCTGTCCTCAGTGTCCCCGGCCTCGTCCTTAACTTCAGCTCCTGTCGCTCTTCGCCTGGTTGGAGCCTTCAGACAGAGAGAGAAGCAGCTTTCAGAACTCAGCAATCCAGCTTCTGAAACGTTTTAACCAGGTTAAGCGATGCTGGTTTATTTTAAATAGGCAACAGTAAAGATGGATTAGCTAGTTTAATAGTTGACACACTGAACAAGGGGTGTGCATCAATGGTGTCGTCCCTTCACCGGCCCTATGGCCTCACCTTATTATTTTGAAATTATGATGTCAGCACCTCTAAATTTTGGTGACTTAAAAAAAAAAAAAGTAACACACTGGGCCACTAGTGGGCTGCTCCCATCGCCGGGTTTATTAGGTTTAATGGGGCAAATATGCAGATGAAGCAGGAATGGTGGGAAAACAGATGAAAATCTCGTACTCTTTTACCACAGCCGATCCCATTTTCATCCACTTCTCCGTCTTCTGCTTTGACCTCAGTCGGCGTTCTCTCCTACGGCAACACATTAACACACATCAACCAACACATTTACTTGTTGATCCAGACACAGAGCCAGAGCTAAAAGCCCACCTCTGTGTCGCTGACTCCCTGCAGGTCCCTGCCCTCTGGCTGCTGGTCGGGGGTCAGCGTGCCGTTGCTGGCCAGGCAGCTCTCCAGCTCCTTCCTTTGGGCTTTCCTGCGCCGCGTCTCCGTGCCGACAGCGGGAGAGGGAAGAGCGACAGCAGCCGGGTTCAGGAAGCTTTCCATGGGGCTCAGGTTGTGCTTCTGCACGGGGCAGTTCTGGTTGCCTTTATGGCAGGCGCAGTCCACTTTATAGTTACTGCAGGGCGATCAGGAGAGCGGGTTACAAACGACCAGCCGCGACCATGAAAACCGCCGATGAACACGACTCACCAGCTGCTGAACTCGTAGTCGAAGCCAATGGTGACCTCGGCGTCCTTGGCGATCTGGTTGACGGCGTAGATGCACAGGTGAATCATCCCCTCGGCGATCATGTGTCGGACCTTGGAGGAAGAGAAAACGCTTCTGAATAAAAAGTTTAATGTGAAAAAAACAAACAAAACAAAACAAACATGGGAAAAGGCTGACCTCAGCATTCGGGGTGCAGGACCTCCTGATGAAGCGCGCGTCGTTTCCGAACGTCCTCGCGTCAACGCACATCTCCACGTCGTTGAATTTGGAGTAGAACAAGACGAAGGGGTAAGGCCTGGAGGACGATAGGGGTCAGTGAGAGCAGAACGCGCGGCGGCGGCGGAGAACAGCTGCAGCCGGCCGGCGACGGCTCACTTTTTAAAGAAATGCCCGTTGACTTCAAACTGCTGTCGGAGCATGACCTTCCCCCGGTACTCGATGATGAGTGTGTCCGCCTCCAGGTTCCTGGCCGCACGCAGGATCTTCCTGTGCTTCTGGACCCTGGTGACCCGCCCCAGCTGGAGCTGCAACACAAAACAGAGCGGAGCTGCAGCACACTGGGCTCGCATTTTCGCCAAACTCTCGCGTGCCCCCTTTCTGCCCCCAGCAGGGGGCACAGGAGCGGGGGGGGGGGGGGGCGTGAGCGGACCTGCATCTGGGAGCCCAGCACCGTGTTGTTGCAGGCCAGCTCCGTGCGGTTGATGGTGTCCAGGCCGTTCACGCACGCCTGCGTCTGCGTGTCGGAGGGCGGCGTGGAGGCGCCGCTCTCGGCCTTGGAGACGGAGGCGCAGGCGGAGCGGTGCAGCTCCAGCAGCGTCTGGATGTCGGCGCTGTACTGGTTGGAGAGGGCCTCCTCGTACTGGTCCGTCCACTGGCGGATGCGGCTCTCCCATCCCTCGGCCGTGTTCTCGTCCAGCACGCTGGCCTCGGACGTGGAGTTCTGCGCGAGAGCAAACAGAGAGTGACCGGGAGCGTCCAGCCGCGCGGGAGGGACAAGCGGGACGTGTGGGACGGACGCAACGCTCACCTTCATCCTCATGGATTTCCTTGAACCCTGCCTGAAAGCCTGGAAACGAGAAGCCGAGGCGGCAACAGTTAGAAACAACGCAAACAAACCAGGCTTCTACTGCTGCCATGATGAAACCATCAGCTGACTAGATTTTATTTATGACTTCATGCGATGGACCAACAGAGTCGCCGTTAATTGCAAAGTGGGAGGAAAAGAAAAAAAAAAGAAAAAAAAATCAAAGAAAGTCTGAAAGGTGTGGCGTGCCATTGTTTTCAGTTCCCTGTGCCAGAGGTTCCTCCACTGTTCCATGCAATGCAACAAAATATACATATAGACTTTATTTATTTTTTTATTGTCATGGTTTCATATTTTTTCACTTCATTTGTATCATTTTATATACGTAGTCAAAATTATGTTGTATGTTTAATACATTTTGGATATGCCGTCTAAAAAGTCTGTAAATAGCTGTTGTCCGGTGACAGAATACAGACGGCAGGATCCGATATGCGCTCGTCTCGATCTCGCCGCTGCTCACACACACACACGCACGCACACACATACACACACCTTGACTTTCTTTGGCTTGGGCGTTCCTCGGCCTCGCTCCGTGCTCTTCTTCCTTTTCTTGGATTTGCTCCTCTTGACCCGGTTGACGGTCAGTTTGATGCTGGTTGGGGTGTGCTGGGTAGCCGTGTAGGAGACGGTGGAGGGAGAAACCTCTTCATCACCACTTTCTGTTGCACTGCTCTCTCCAGCTGAAACAAAAAAAAAAAAATGTTTGTTTTGTTTCTTTCGCGCACGTTTGAAAATGTTTTGGATACCGCCGACAATAAATCTTTATTTGAAGGGATGTGAATAAGAATGACATGAAGGAGTCTTCGTGAATGTTTGATGGTTTTCATGATGTGTCATTCAGGAAATAATGACACTTTTAATGCAGAGTTCACACTTTTAATTGACTTTTACCGCAACTTTGCTTTAAAAGTGTCATCACTTATCAAATGACACTTCTTGACAACAATAATAAACATTCGTTAACATCCCTACATGTTCATAATGGATATTATGTCATGTTCCTGTCAGTCTTATGAACACCTCTTCACATAAAGGGTTGTTACCAGGGCGACCACTTGAAGTGTACCTGAAACATTCTCTTGCTTTCTGTGGGCGCCCTCAACTCCTTTCCTCCTGTCCAGCTCCCTGCAAAGACAGTGGGTCAGCGCTGGGCCGAAAGCTGTTTGGGGAAACGTGCGACTGCGTCTGGGCCTCAGCCGGTTCCGGTTCCGGCAGTCGGGCCGGGCGCTAACCTGCAGGTGCATTTGAGGTGCGTGCCGTCTGGCGTGGGGCTGCAGCGGCACCAGCTGCTCACGGCCGCGTCCTCCTCGGAGGAGCTGTCGCTGTCGGCGGAGTGCTCGGCCCGGGGTTCGTGGTAATGGGAGCTGCGGACCATGCCGTTGAGGTCCATGCGGGGAATGATCGTTTGGGAAAGCGGAGAGGCGGGTGGGGTAGGGGGAGGGGGCGCGCCATAGTTGTGATCCTGACAACATACAACGGAAGACTGTTGCATCT
>VMRN01000010.1:8839553-8866849 GCA_010277015.1 Poeciliopsis turrubarensis | reverse complement strand
CAGTCTGGAACCTGGTCAGAACCAGTCTGGAACCTGGTCAGAACCAGTCTGGAACCTGGTCAGAACCAGTCTGCTAAAAAAAAACTTAAGACAACTTACTCTATTCACTGTCCATTAAGAATTAGCAAAAATAAGTAAACATTTTCTTATAAGGATTTATTCCACAATCAAACATGGAGCTTCTTTCAGTTTCTAAGCACCACAAATCTGGAACAAACTTTCAGAAAACTCCATAGCAGCCTTTGAATCCAGGCTAAAAACCTTTTTCTTTAGAGCTGCTTTTGAAGCATAATAAATGGAACCGACCATCACATTTGATTTGTATTGACGGTCTTCATGATGGGCCTTTACAATGCTCCTGATTTCTCAATAGGTGCCTGTATCTATGCTTTAAAGGTGTTAAATAAATAAACAAAACCGTTATTTTCCTATTTTGTGTGCTATTTGCGTCAATAAATGTCAGTCGGTCAGGATCTAATTAGATCCAGTTACGGTGTGCAGCCAAGTCGCAGAAATCTTTTCAGTATGTGGTTCCTGAAGAAGCTTGTTTCAATTAGGAAGGTTTTCAAGAGGCATTCAAACTCAGAAATGTACCTAAAGAAGTAGTGAATGAATAGGTTTCATCATAACTTTTATCATTACCACAATATAGTACCGCAAAACACTGGAATGAAACATTTAAAATGAGAGACAATAATGACAGCGCTTTGACTGGAAAGGAGTTGTTATATGAATGTAGTCAATTTACCAGTGAAAAAAGTTGAAAGAGTAACAGACATCGGCTGGCGTCGACTTACTCTGATCCAGCAGCCATATCCGAGTAAGACGTTTCAGGTGTGGTGACTCCCAGAGTGATTACTATGCTCATGACGTCCAGCACAGCGACGCGTGGGAGTGGGGGGTCGAGGGGGGAGGAGGGGGTGAGAAGGGGAAGAGGGGAGACAGGATGGGATGGGGGGAAAGGAGGATGAGAAGAGGATTCACGAGGTCCAACTTATAGCAACGGACCACTCCAGAAGGGGGGCGCCGTCGAGCCGCAGCCCACGGCTCACGGTCATGGGGGAGCTGAGGACGGAGGGCACAAACGCTTGTTAAAGATGAGCAAATAGAAAATGGCTTCTGGCTCCTGCTGTGTGTCGGTGATTATATCAACCATCAGCTGTGATTAGCACAGCCAACTATACATTTCACTGACTCTTTTCCTGTGAATTAAATGCTTTTATGGTTCATGTCGGTTATGGTGTTGATCAAAACTATTTTTTTATGAAGTCTTTTTACCTTTCACAAAGACGTTCAATGTGCTGCTGCGGCTACTCGTTTTTTTATGTCAATTAAAACCGTCATCCCAGCCACGGTTACCACACTAAAAGGCATGTGAATGTATTAGATACTCTTCAAAATAAGAGACTTGGTTGGATTTACAACTGACTATAAACAGATGAAGTTTAAAATTTCTAACAAGTCCACAACAATCCATACTTCCAGATTATGATTAGCAAAATCTCACTATCAAAAAGTAGAGTCCTTGTTAGTAAAGAAACTAAGCCAGATGTAAAAAAAAACTGAATGCTTCAATATGTTTTTTTTTTTTTTTTAAAAAAAGGCCTTAATGTTTTTATCAAACCTACTGCTGTTAGCAAGAATGCTAGCATCAGCATGTAAGCCCACATCAGCATGTTTATCCCATGACAAACATAGCACCTTAGCAAATGTCAGCATGTTAGATTAATTATGAGAATAATTTAAACCATAATAAACAGGTTAAGATAAGTTAAAATGCTATTGTTGGACAACAAGCAAAGTTTCAAATAAATGTCTTAAGCTACTAGTAACAAATAGACTGCTGTTTACGTAGCACCAGGGGCGCCGCCAGGAATCCTGGGCCCCCTGACAAAAAATGTTACTTGCATACAGTATGCGAGTAGGCTGCTTACATTTTTTTCTATTAGTTTCAACTAACTGAAATGTCTCTGCCCACGACCAACAGTCACAGGCAACATGCAAAATACACAAGAAACAATCCAGACTTCTCAAAAAATGCTACGTAGTTGCATTTGATTCCAGCTGCAATACATAACTTTGATAAAAAAAAAAATTTTTCTCCATATTTGTAAAAGCTGTCACCATGTCGTGACAGTTTGTTATGAGACAGATAATCTGTGAAAGCAACCAATCCACCTCCTCCCTGAGCTGCTACTGCTAGCTAAAGTAATGCAGCATTACGGCCAAAACAACCAATCAGAACCAGGTGGTGAAACAACATATCACTACAGGAAAAATGTTTATCTGTCGTCATTGGTAGCTATGCTAACTAGACTGAGCATTCACAACAGGCTATGCTAGCTGCAGCATAGGGATGAGCAGCCACTTGGGATTGTGATTGACAGAACTAAAACTCTCCTGCCACTGACTTGTTGTCTCTATATAGTACTGGGAGAAAGCAGAGGAAATAGATTTTTCACAGATTATCTCTCATACTGATATGCGGCCATTTCTGCAAGTTGCTATCCCTTCCTGCAACAGCTGTAGGTTGCGGTAAACCAACATTGCCCCATTGAAGTTTGATAGCTGGTGTTCCCACAAATTTTATAGCCTAAAAGCTCCGACAAACGCTGGCTAGCGAGTTGCCAGCATGTAAACAAATGGCATGGAAGTTTAAAAAAAAAAAACAAACGGCAGAAAATCGAATCCATAGAATTAGAGAAAAGCAAAGGAAGAAAAAACTTAATCAAAACCAAGAAGCATTTGAGATATTCTACAAAACTTTCTATTCTAAACCTCTGGAGGAACTACCAACCACATTGGTGAATATATTCTGAACTCCACAGAAGAATCTTCAGAAACATGACATTAGATATCACGGAAAAAAGAAATAAAAACACAAGCAGATTAACGCCATGTAAATCTGCATGGTCAGACGGTTTACACAGCAGAATGTCATAAGGAATTTCAAGGAGAGTTTATTCCAATCCTCCTACCTACATCAAACTTTTAAAAATGATCAAACACGAACCAGTTGGAAGGTAATAGGAAATCAATCACAAGATAAACTGCACAGGTTGCAATGTGTGGTCTAATTATTGACGGAAAGCTTCAAATAAAACTTCTTTAGGACAGACTACAGAGACAGATGATCCAGTAAAGACAATTCATTCTTTACCATTTCATAAATACTGTTCCCCAGTACTTGTACCAAGAAAATTCACATGACTCCGTCAACCTCCTCACCAGCTGTTTAGCATGCGCTGAGTCATGCTGACAATTAAGTTTTGCGATAGAAAAAGAAAAATAAGCGCGACTGTGTGTTTAAAATGACAAGCCTACATGCGAATGGCAGGGAAGGCCCACTTTTAATGCATCCGGTTGGAAAAAAAGGAGAGATGGGATGTACAGAAAACATACTTGATCTTCCCGAGCTCCATACATGCGCTGCAGTAAGGACGAGAACCAGCAGGGGGCACTGTGTTCCAAGACAGCTGGAGGGATGAGTAATCACTTGGCTCTTGGCTGATGTGACTGTGTGCTGCTGAAACACTGACCCAAACTGTCTACAAGCTGCCTCTGCTGCAGCGTTCACACGCCAACACTGAGCCATAGGTGGCTGTTCTTCAGGGACAATGCAGAGCCTTCCACCATGTCCCGACACCTGCTCCACCGTCCCCTGCTCCACCCTAAAGCAAGGGACGGTTGCTTCACCGTCCCCTTTATTTAGTGAGGACGGTCCCCTGCTCTGATCTCCACCAGCTCCATTCTCCCCTGGAAATGTTGGCCAAGGCCAAGTTTTGACAAGAGAACAAGGTTCCCCAGCAGACAGACAGACAGACAGACAGACAGACAGACAGACAGACAGACAGACAGACAGACAGACAGACAGAAAAAGCGCTGCCGCCTGGAAGGCCAGCACAAGGATGCATGCCCCTACAGACGCAAACACGGTTGAACTCGTGTCCCATCACCATGGCAACCGTAACGAGCTTTGGCAGCAGAAATGTTTGCACATTGAAGCGTGGAAGTATGAAAAGCAGCAACCAACAACTGTTTTCTAGATTTTTTTTTTTATTTTTTATTGTGACGACATGAGACGCATATAAATCCTGATAATGCATTTGCTCACACTAATAAGGTCTCAGCAGACATTTTGTAATGTCGTCTTATTACAGGAACAACTTAGCCGAATTTAACATTCACATTATCAGCATGTGATAATGTGAATATCAGCTGCACAATATGTAATACGTAATTATTTGCCAAATGCAACACAAAAAAACCCAACTTGGATTGCAATAAATGTTGCCTAGTTATTCAGGTGCCATGCATTCAGCCTCTGGGTGTCTGTGGGTTACTGCTGACTCAGCCCTGTAGTAACCCGCTGCATGCTGGGTATTTGCGAAGACGAGGTCATTAGCCAGGAAAGGAAGTTCCTACTCCAAATATAGACGGCGGGGGGTTAGGAAGTAAATTCCGCACAGAGCAGAACGGCCAGCTCTTTATCTTCCCTCTCTCCAACAAACCTTCCAACTCCTTTACTTCCTTATTTACCTGGGTGGCCATGACAACCAGGCTCAGATTACCAGCAGCTTGACACCAAGACAAGTGGCCATTTTAGAGACAAAGCCAGGGAAGAAACGCGCTGAGGGAACACCGCTCAGAAAAAAAACAAAACATCACTAGCACATTTTGTGCTGCTGTAACTTAACATAACACACATCTGTAGCAATGGTCATCATTGGATCTCCTTCTTTAAAGAATTGTGCAACATGCTGTAATCACCTCTAGGCAGAGGAAGCTGTGGTGGTAAAAAAAAAAATATCGCATGCCTGTGATGTACAACACGATCCCTTCTCACTCACATCTGCAGCTAGAAAGTCGAACACACTGCAAGACTTAAGTTGGAGTTCCAAAGCCAAGGGAGAGATGACAGCAGACCCCGACAGCCTGCTCTGAAAGGGAGGACCTGAATCGAACACGGCCATCTCTATCCCAGGGTTGCGCTGAACCCCTGGGCCTCTGGAGGACGCAGGGGGAGCCAGATCGACTGCTCAAACAATCCTGACTAGAGTCTAAGAAGCAGTTATGAAGATTGTAGATCGGACTAACAGAGACACTGTGCACGATTACAAAAGGTTAATGCAAATCAGAGAACCACTGGGGACATATTATAGCATGCAGCATTAGCCAGAAGGTGATGGTCCCAACAGAGCGCACTAATGTAGTCGTGGGCTGGTGTCTGATTCTCTTCACAGGACATAACTGCTGCTAAACAGATATAGAAATTAGACCTGGGCAACAAAACAAGAACCATATCTGTCACGATAGATATGGTTATTGAACAACAAGTCCGGTTGAATGTTGATAAATTCACCAAACTCCGATCTAGAATCGCACAGCATTCTGCGGGGATGTAAGCAGAGGAAACGCTTTGGTTGATCAACGTCTCAAGCCCAGCTAATCAGTGCCGTACAGGGAGAGTTCAGACACGCCCATAGACGTCCCTAGAAATGATGGACTGCAGAAGTAAATTTGGGTCATGGAGATCCAAATAGTTCCAAACTGCAGCAGTTCCAGGGTTGAATGTAGTTCGTTCTCTCTGCTTCAGCAGTTTCCCCGGAAAGTTGATGAAGATATTTTCTTGCTGACTGCTCTTTACCTCAATTTACCAACAGTGACATTTTAAGTGACCAGTTTTTGCTGATTCAAGAGGTTTAGAGGTTTAGTTGTTAGTGTGATTTCAACTGCAGCTCGCGCATTGCGAGCAGGACAGGTTTAAACGGTTTTATTTCAGTCTGTCTAATTCAGCGCTTTACAATATCCGTTGCAGCTCAAAGTTTTAAAGTTGATCATTTTCTGATTTTTGTGGAAATTCTAGTTTCTGAACTCCCTCAACTATAAAATGTTTAGTCTTTCTAGTGGTACATTTTTTAGTTCACTTTAGTCATTTTCTAGCTCAATCTTTGGATTTTTTTAGTTCCACGTAATTTTACAGAAATTGCACAGCACTTTCGATCAATTTCAAGATATATATCCGTCATCGGAGAGGGCCGAGTGATTTTTAAAATACATTTTCCAGGTAATGGGAACGATTTCAGTGAACTACTTAAGCATGTTGCACACAAAGTATTGCAAAGGTCACAAGGTCTCATTTTCGGTCGTACAAAATAAGAGCTGAATCAAGACTAAATGAATTTAACATTGAATCGGAAGTGAAAAAATTGTATTGGGACCTTCCTACTGAAAACACTTGTCCTGTAGAGCAACATATCTGGAAAGATGGACAGGGCTTTACGAAAAAAGACACACCGCCACTGTGATCCCACAATGCAACACGTGGCTGCAGGAAAGCATGTGGCTCTAGCTTGGCAGCCATGTTGGATCAAGGTCGCACGCTCAAATGAACTCTGCTGTGTCCAAAGCAACACAAACCATACTGAAGGAGGAAACCATCTAAAACACACATTATAGCCATTAATGGACTAACACATAAATAAACAGCATAAATTTAAAAAAAAAAAAAAAAAAAAAAAGGAACAACAAAGACTTGATGGTGTGATTCTAAGGTTGAATAAAAGCTGCGTGATTTGAAAGGACATTTCAAAGCAGGTCGCATCAGGGGCAGTTTCAGAGTTGGGTCATTGATTGCCTCAAGCGACTTTTAGAGTGTGAGCTAGAAGTTATATTTGAATCCCAGAAAAAAAAATAAAATGACGTAAAAGGAGATGAGAGTATGATCAATAGTTTGAAGTTTTGGTAAAGGAAGATTTTTGATTGCGTCACAGAGTGGCATCATGTACATCTGCCAATAACAAAAAAGAAACCACAACTCTAATTCATCAAAATGTGCTTCAGATCTAGGAGATTTAAATTAAATCCCTAGCCGAAGTGTTCAAGTAGATCCACAAAGCCAATGGAAACCGGCCTCTGTCCTTCATACTAATGTAACCACTGACTAAATGTGTTTACTAAGACGCTCCTGTTGTACAGCAGCTTCTCTCACTCCTGTTTCGTAGCAACAGAACGTTTTTAGAATCGACCGTCTCTCCTTCTCTTCTGACCAATAACCGTCCAAGACAATGTTAGAGGTAAACAACAAAGGAAAGGTGGTTAGAAAATAGAAATGGTGATGCATCTGGGGGGAAAAAAAGAAAAAAAAAAAAAAAAAAAAAAAAAGCTAGACGTCCCTGAATGGTTGCCACGGGAGATTCAAGGATTTCTCAAACACGCATGAAGGAATCCGAGCAACACTCCAGATGTGTTCTCGTGAGGGAACAACAACAACAATGTTAAAGCTCAGAAAAGTCCCTTTTACATACTGGACCCCTTTAACTGGCATCTGATTGGTGAATTTCTCATTTTAAACATGAAGGACTTAACGAAAGCAATCTGGCATTTGACACGTTTCATTTAACACTTGGACTCATCCAGTAAATATGTAATTTCTTTTATTAATACTATATGTTGGAAGAATTTTTATAGTTTGTTATCATTCACTTGTTTTATCTTTATCTTATATCATCATCCATTTATTTACCCTTGTATTTACATTTTGATAGTGTGCTTTAAGTGTTTCTGAAGTGTTTGCAGAGAGTAGGAAGCTGTGAGAAGAGGCCTGCCGAGGAGTGAAAAGGAGGGCACCATGAACAGGAAGTTCCAGAACTCCTTATCCAGAGGAACTGCAAACTGATATTCTTATCGTATGAAAAATGTTTTGAAAGTCGTACAATTAAGTTCTGTGCGTTTGAGTGTGCAGCTGTGCTTTGCTCCTCTCCCCTCTCGGACTGCACACCCGCTCCTGATTTTAATAAAAGCAGGTAGGGGGCCCAGCTGAAGCTCAGAGCACAGGCCGGGAATCTGGAACCGAGTTTCAGCTGTGCTCTCCCTGCAGGTAAAAACTAAGATTCTGACTCCCGTCTGTTCTTTGTGTCTGTGTTCAGGTGTTTAAGCCTGAAATAGTAAATAATTCACCAACTGATCAGACGCTTTCAGGTAATGATGAAGTTACCAAGTACCCAAAGAATGTCGCAAACTGTGAATATGGAAGGAGGAGGAAATGAGCAATTATATCGACGATTAAATATTCGTCTTACGGTCAGAACACGTCAGTGTCCAAAGACCAAAGTCCAGACTGCCACAGCTTTCACTTTCTATCCTGATCCCCGCTCCAGCTGCCCAACTCAACCAGCAGCAGTCCAGCTAGCTGCTAACCAACCTCATCCTCTTTTCAAGCACCAATGTCTACCGCATGCCTCACTGTGGCTCCCGTCTGGATGGATATTCTGATTTCTGGAAGTGGTTAGAGAATGGCTGCAAGGTCTAAACCCATGCCTGTCTTTATACAGTCAGCAAAAACCTTGCCCAGCAACACATTCGTCGACATTAAGGACGCGTCCATGCTGCCAGCTTTGTTTCTTGTGAGACAGAAAGAACCGATGTTAATATAACGGCAGGTATTTCATGTCTTTTAGGTTCGAATTGAGGCTTGAAGGTCTAATGTTCCTCTCCTCACAACACATTGACAACAGCCACATTTCAACACATGTTGCATAAGCCAGTGCAATACTGAAAGGTGTTACTCACTCAGGCTTAAATAACACAGAAGCCTGGCAGCCATTTTGAGTCGCTGAAAGGTCAAATGTTCTGTCGTGACCCCTCCAGACGGACTCTAAGCTCTGGTGCAGCAGCACTAAAGTTAGGGTCACTAACAAATTTTAAACAGGTGTCACATTAAACACAGCAGCTTGAACATAATTGCAACATTGACTTGAACTGGAGGAGCTTTGTACTTTCATTCATGATCCGTTTCTTTTTCAATCTTTAATTCTTGCTGCTTTATTTTACGACAACTGTACCTTCCTGCTTTGGATGCTGTGTAGTTTGACTGATTTTTCTATGGAGAACGTTTTGAAGTTGTTAAACCGCAGATGTTTTATCTTCTGCCTCAGTCATGGATTCGTCCGCTCCAACAAGTTTGCCTTCAACCAAATCAGGAGGTGCTGATCACCCTGTGCCTCCCCCTCCCAACCTTTCTGTCTCTAGAAGTTACGTGAAGAGGCATCTGGAGAGACGGAACCGGAACAAGGCTGCAGGTCCAGATGGTGTCAGTCCTAAAAAGAAATTTCATCTCTGCGGGATTGTAAAACATCTCTACAACTTTATCTTGACCCGATGAAAAGGTCCCATTATTGTGGAAGACATCCTGCCTGGTTCTGGTACCAAAGAAAACTCACTATTCAGTCGTCAACGGCTATAGACGGGTTGCCCTGACATTACACATCACAAAGGTCCTGCAGCCTCCTCTTTTCGGTGGAGTTGGACGTGAAGATGCCATCATACTCCTGGATGAACAAACCCACTGTCATCTGGACACAGCAGGCAGCACTGTGAGGATCATGTTCTTTAATTCCTCAAGTACATTAAACACAATTCAGTCAAAATTCGCTTTGTCAGAAACTCCAGAGAAACAGGTGGAGGCCAACAGGCACAAATACAAAGTGCATTAAAACAAGTCGAGAACTAACAAACACAATGAATGGTCTTCTATAAGTCAGTCCAGTTTAAAAAAAGATTTAACTTTGGTCAGTAAGATGCAGATGACAAAAGCTGGATTTGACTCCAGAGTCAATTTGTTTATTAAATTTAAACTCCTGATAAGGTTTATGACATATTTACTTAACTGGCAGGAATTGTCACCAAATGAAATAGATCCAGCATTTCATTTGGTGAGTGAGTGTAAAAAAAATAAAAAAAAACCTATAAAAAAGTTTTTACCCAGCCAGTGGTTAACAGCTATTACCTAGTCGACAAAAGATAAGACCACATTAGTTATTCCTGGCTGAAGAGACAAATGAATTTGTGAGTCATCTGAGTAACAGTGGAAGGACACTTTGTGCACAGACATAAGTTCAACTAATGGCAGGATATAAAGGGAGTGGCACTCCACAATGAATTTATCTGTCAGATAGTAAGTGCAGTGCCACGAATACAAACAAAGTGTTTCAAACGAGAGGGGAGGACAGAATGGTCCACCATATGAAACGCTGCTGTAAGGTCCAAAAGAACCAGACCGACAGAACGCTTACTGTCAACAGACATGATGTCCTTATGTATTTTTAACAAGGCGGTCTCTGTACGGTGTCTCAATCTGAAACCTGGCTGAAATTTTTTCAAAAGTGTCATTTGATTCTAAGCTCGCAGCTCACAAATTTGACCTTCTCTTTCTCAAACTTTGGAAAGAGAAGGTAAATGAGAAATATCTCAATTTAACCAAATCTGAAGAGTCAAACTGGGGCTTTTTAAGAGGAGTCCAACGAGAGCCAGAGCACTTATCGAGCAGGTGTGTGCGATATTCAGACACACAAACAAAGTTTGTTCACACAGATATATTATATGTCCTTACGTCGGTCTCACTGTGCGTTCAGCGACACAGGTATGACAGCATAATTATCGATTCAAAGGAACCAGGCTGGAAAACTGCAGGAAAGCTGAAAGCGTTTTAACACCTACACTTTTCCAAGTGAGATGGTCAAACAGTCACAACCCCCATTTACTCACACAACTCAGGAGGATAATGGCTCTGTGTCAGTCCACTGGTAGTGATTTTTGGATGGTTCAGGGTTCAAGTAAAGAAAAATATAACCAGATTAAAGGGGGACAAAAAAAACTGTTCACTATAATGTTGGTACAGAATGAGATCTGGACTTCAGCTAGACGTAAAAGTTTTAATGACTTTTCCACCTTAGCATTTTCATAGGAGGAAGATGGACATACTCTGAACTCCAGGTTCTCAGAGTATCTCAAATGCATATTGTACTCTTTTATTTGCCTTCTAAATCAAACATTTGGAAGACATCAGCATGCAGCTTGAAAACGACACTCCAGCGTTGACTGTGGTGTTTCCACAAGCCGAAACACCAGATATTTAAATTTGTTGTTTGAAATAGGGGTGTCGCGATGCAATAATCTCACGATACGATATTCTGATTATGATACGATGTGCATCACAATATCTGGTAAACGGTACAATTCGATACGATTCGATGCACTTTTATGATTTTTCTGAAAGATTTTAGAAGGACAGAGTGATTTTAGTGACATTTTGTGTTCCATAGACTTGGATTTAATTACCTGAAAAATGATTAAAAGGACCAAATACACAATGCCTGACTCAGATTGGACAGAGTCTAACAGTCTACAGCTGGACAAAATGAATCAAAGATGCAGTAAGAAAATTTGTTTCTGTTATTTAAATCATATGGACTGACACAAAACTCAAAGTTTCAACAGTGATCCAGGAGCTGAGTGAGGAGATTATCGGCCTCTAGCGTCTCGATATGCAAATGATTGCACTCATGTTTTTCTTTTGGACATACTGTGGCTGCATTTTGGACTAAAAAAGTCTTTTGGACTATAGGGAAAAGGCTATTCTGCCTTGGCTCCCGGAGTTAGCCGTGGCTGTAAGCTGTTTACTACCAGCTGCTGGGGGAGCGGCTCTGCCTCACCCTGTAGTGATCGACTCCTTGCTGCAAGTTCATTCTTCAGGTAATCCTTTACATGCAGAAGAGAAACCACGAAGCTAAAAACAAATTACAAAGTGGATGGCACTCGTCACTCCGATATCCAAACTTTGCATCAATTTCATGATCTCGCTGCTTTTGTCGCTACTCCGGTCGTTCCGCTGCTTCGCGCCGTCACAAACCAGACATGTTGAAAAGACGGTATAAGCCTATGGATCCCTGTGGTTTAACGTATCGATACTTGTGGATGAAAAAAAACAATACCTTCTGTGCGTGGAAAAAAAAAAGAACAAAATATATCGATAAATATCGTGGAATCGATATAATTATACAGCCCTAATTTGAAGGCGAGATTAATTTATTGAGCATATTTTCAGCGACAAAACAATTCTAAGCAATTTACGTGATTAAAAGGAAAATAAAACAGGCAAAAATCAAACAAACAAAAAAACACTGAATTGCAGCAGTAAAGTGAGGGAAAATGATGACAAGTTAAAAACCAGACCACAGTTTATGGTGTTCCAGTCATTAATCAAAGGCAGATCTAAACTAATGGGTTTTAAATCTTGATTTGAAGGGGATTTATCACGTAAAACCCATTTAATACTTAAATGCATTTAGTGTAGCGTCTCTAGGAGGCAGGAAAGTTGAATTTAATGTCTACTTGTGCAGAATAAGCATCTTTATTTTCAGTTTGGGCCATTTTCTCTATTAAATATTGCATTTTTTTTTTTTTTTTAGCAATAACATCAGTATTTATGCAGAAAGTCATGGACTTCCAGCTAAGTAATTTCACAAACCCGCCATTTTAATTTCTCGTAGCAATTTTGGAGTCCAAGTTCAAAGATGCAGAAGCTGTTTGAAAATGTTCGTCTGGTTGGCGTATTAATCCACACTATAAAACTTTATTTATCCAAGCAATGTTCCCACATCAGTGGAGAAAACCCTCTTTTTTTGTGCGTGCAGCACTTTAAGGACGACCGATTCATCAAACTCCGCCAGGATCAAGAGGGATTTACCGATAGATTTTTGCCCCGCTTACACGGCGCCGTGTAAAAACCGAAACGATTTTGTTGCGATCCAGCCACCTGTGATCTCGCAGTCTCACGCCGGGACTTTTTGAAACCAGGTGTCAGGAGTGAAACCTTTCAGGAACTAACAACAAAAATCAACAGCGGATTGTGATGCACTGTATGAACTACTTCACCTGTTCAACTGAACAACTCTTTATAAGGACTATCTCTGTGTTACACTTGGTTCATGGGAGGCAGAGAAGGGTTAGTTCTAAATGAGATGGAAGCCAAGGGTCCAAAACACCTTGTAATTTCAACAATATGCTAAAAATCGCAGCGCCGTACAGTGGCCTGGCATTGGAACCACAACGGATTAAAGGCGTTTTGGCAGTCTCATCTACACATGGACCTTTTCCCCAGTTGCCACTCATCTTGTGTAAACTCAGCCTTCATCTCATTAACAACGGTTCCTTCTCTTGATGGAAATGACATACACAGCAAAGCAGAAGCTGAAAAAAAAAAAAAAAATGCTACAATGACAAACTTTATTTTAGACATGAATTTATTCCGTCAATGTGATATCTGAGACGACGTTTTAGCTAGAAGCAGCAGTATGTTAGCTTTGGGTGCTAGCTTTTTGTTGCACTGAGTGTTATTACATAAACATTGGGGTTTTTTTGCCCTTTTTTGTCTTGGGGAACATGATCCAAATGCATTTGTTGATGTTCTTGGTGCTAGGACTAGTTAACTCGTCAACTATGTGTATCAGCATTCTTATTTACAAGGTGAGTTCATTCTTACTGTGGTAGAGTTGTCTGGCTCCAGCATGTGAGGTTGGATGGGCGGCGAGTCTTTTATAATTTGACATCTTTAAGTAAATTTGGAAATAAAAAAGTTATCAAACTGCTATGAAACTACAAAAAGTGGTGATACGGGAGCTTGAGGGGAGGGCCATAAAGTGCCCGAGTTTCATTTAAAGAGACAGGTCAGCATATCAGAACAGAGGTAAAAAAAAAATGAAGGGCAGTCTCAAACCAAGAGGAATTCAGACTAACACGTAGCAGTTCCACTTTACATAGGCCACCACTGAATGATTTAAATGTTAAAAGGAAGGATTTAAAAGCATAGTACGTCCACTTTAGAGGAACTCGGTGTTTCGGTCATTTTAGCAGTTTGCTAAACGTTTGTTCCAAGTCAGCAGAGCGTAAAAACTGAATGCTTCTGATCCAAGTTGGGTTCTGGTTCTGGGGATGCAGCGTAGACGAGAAGATCTGGAATGCTGATACAACAAGTCTTTAAATTTATTCTGGTGCAAAGACATTCAGTGAATTTAACAAGAACATTTAGTTTCTTCTAAGCCCTTTCACTCCTACAGGGAGCCAGTGGAAGGACTTTAGAACTGATTAGATCAGTTGCAATAATTACTACTACTAAAGATAAATGCATGGATGAGTTTCTCTAGATGTTGCTGGATTGTAGATCATAGTTCTGACTCTTAACCATTACTGCTTCAATTTATATCCAGTTGTAAAACAAAAATGTGGTCTTGCTGTTAGACAGCAAATTAATTAAAGGCTGTCAATTTGAATATTGTACCAAGAATCATTGTAAACGTAGGTATGATGCTAATGGGAGACATCAGGCATGAATCTGAATGTGCAGGTTGAAGCTATGGGTGGGCATTTATATTCATCACTAACTGTCCCAAATGTTTTATAATAAGAACTTTGATTAATTGCTCTCATAATAAATTTAGAATAATGATGCTTAAACCCCCGAAAACTGCTAGTACTTGCTAATCACTGCAGCGTTCCTCAGGCTTGTATTCCAGCCTTCGTCAAAAGAAACTAGTGTATGCAACAGTGTTCATTCATACTTTAAAGTCTTCACTGGATGTAATGTCGCTTCATGAAAATTTATATTAGCGACAGTACATGTTGCCAGTTGCTTTTATTAAAGTTACTTCTATTCCACAAATGTCAAGAGTTGAGAAATAACTTGAAGCCCAGCCTGAAACATAAACAGCCTGAAATTGGAAATTCCCCCCGATATGCTTCTTCACATAGGGGGAATTTATACACTTTGGTAAAGAGGAGGACAGGCAGGTGAGGGGAGGAGAGGACGGTTATTTAGGAGCTTTGTTGTTTCTTTTCATCATATCATTCTAGCTGCTCTCTCTTGTCTCTACTCGTTTGGTTTCCTGGGCTTCACCTCTTCCATATAACTCTGCTTAAAGCTGCAGTATGCAACTTTGACAAAAAGATACTTTTTGCTCACGCATTTGTTGAATCTGTTATTATGTCAGTATGGAATGAGACGGATAATGTGGAAAAAATGAGCTCCTCTGCCTTCTCCCAGAGGCAGACGAGAAGGCAGCGCTACCGAGAATAACCAATCAGAGCCGAGAGGAGGGTCTTAGTGCTGTCCTTCACATCTTCATGTGGCGATGCTCTCTCTCTCTATATATATATATATACATTTCATAATCAACTATCTTCACTTGTTATAAAAATGCGATATATGTTAAGTTAAAAGAATATTGGACTCCAATATTTAACAACCTGAAATTGGGTCTCCATCTATTTAATAAACTCCATCAGGAAGATATCACAGCATGGCTGCTCCACCCTTTAACAAAGTGTTTACCACCGCTGGACTGAGAAGTAGCCTCTGTAATGAGTTCAGAAGATGTGTTTGCTAATTGCTGCTGGCTAATCTTAAGGAGCTGCTCTGTGAGGATGAGGCTCTGAAGCAGCTCAGAGGAGAAGCTGCGCCTCGAAGGTCCACCCAAGCTGTCTGCACGGCTGAATGGTTGCCATGGGGAAATGAAATGTTTCTCAAACATGCGTGAAAGAATCAAGACAACACAGCAAGTATGTTTTTGATGAGGTAATAAAAATTTAACATAACCTGAAGCTCAAAAGGTCAATTTAGTATAATATTGCCCCTTTAATTTACATTGCAAAATGAGCATTCGCAAAGCAACATTTATGAAGTTATTCAATTTCAAGCATAAACCACTCAGCCACTCTGTGTGGACCAATAATATGTCCACTCGGTTGGACAGCCTTATCCGACACAGAAAATGGTGTCCACGGTGCTAAAGCTAATAGACAGTGACGGGAGCATTGTCATAACAGAAAAATCAAAAGTAGCTGGGAAGATGTGGGTCAATCACAGCCAATATGATCATCATCACTATATGCAATAACACAGCAAGTCCATGGCTTCAAATACTGGCCTGCTTTTGAGTTTTGTGCTGAAAATCCCAGACATAAATGTGACCCTGAGATGAACACAATTTTTAGATAGACTGTGAAGAACCTGAGATCTCTGTCTGCATTGTGGCTGTACAATCTCCTGGGTTTCCGGGCCACTAGGGGGGGGGAGGTCCAGCGCTCTCAAATGGCTGAGTTTTAAAGCAAACAACCCATAAGTACTCCTACAGTAGAACATGGGATTCGCTGAGTAATAGGCTGTAGAAGGCCACAGACTGTGGGTTTAGTGCACAATTTGTTTCTTTAGTCAGAAGCAGCAACACTTGTGTCAGCTGCAGCTACGGAGGAGGAGCAATCCTCTCTCTGTCAGAGAACCAGCTCTATATCGACAACCTGACAGTCATAACATGGAAAACAAAGAGCCAGCTCCGTGGTCTTTGAGGGGGAAGCACGACTAAACGCGCCAGAGTTTCTGGAAACGGTTCCTGCTGCCGTTTAACACAGCTGAAATGATGAACAGGTCTTTAAAAAAAAATAAATAAATAAATGAAAAAAAAAAATGCTGAAATTGTTGCTTTGCTCATGCGAACACGTTGGGCACACAGGACTTCCTTCCTGACAAGAAATGTGTTCCAACTAACCTTTAATGTTTGCACATTCCATCAATCTCCAAACTTTCAGAGGCCCACAGAAGGGTGTACATCTTGTACACAGGTCCGTCCCGACACACACACACGCACACACACACACACACACACACACACATATTTCTTGGCCAACCTTATTAGGACACTGCTCTGACTTCTATTTATTGTGAATAATTAAACTATTTCTAGGAATTGCAAATACCCCCCAAAAAAACCTAAATGTAACCCACATGTTATCAGCCCTAATGCAGATCTCAGGCACTGCTCGGCCTAGAGTCATTCAAATTAGCTTGCTGATCATATGAGAAGTGTCCAATGTGTTGATAAAAACAAGTACAGGCTGATAAAATGCCGAAATGGGCAGAGAGGCTCAGGTCTGTTCAGAGAGAACGAGCTTTCTGAGATTTCCTGTTGTGGCTGGATGACTTCAGTAGACTTCCAGCTGTATAGGCTTGTCTGTACCCCAAACTAACCACAGTAAATACAGAGAGGAGTACATTTCCTTTGTCTCCGTCAGTGAACACAATGTTTATTCAAGATAACAAGAAGGTACAGGGGGTGTGGGGGGCGTGTTAGAGGCTCATGTTACCACTGGTTCCAAGTGGCCAGGTTGGAAAGCTTCAGCCCACCCAGTCTATTAAAAGATGTGAAACATATTCAGAGAATGTCAGCTCCAACCAATGACAGCTCAGCTCCAGACACGCCAATCAGGTCCTCAACACACATCAAGATCAAACCAGATACTTGGCAAAGTCCCAACTCAACACCCTGCCAGGGGAAGGTTGTCGTTTTTCCACTTATAAAGTAAAAGCCAACGAGGACAACGCCGTTCTGGGAGGCTTTGCGTGTTGTTCTTAATCTCGGATGGAAGGAAAAACAACCATGCGACGAAGCAACAAGGGTGACTTAACGATTCAACTTGACACTGTCTTTTGATCCTGAAGCACCGACACAAATGTTTTCACAACGATAAGCTGAATATGACCTATTGAGTTAATGACAGAGCAAACAAAAATTAAACCGAGGCCAGATAGCCATGCTTCCAGTTTTGGTCTAAAAGATAACAGCGGCAACGTTTGACGTGTACACCGCTGAGGACGAGTAATACAAGCCTACGTGGAGTAATCCAGCGAGGCCCTGGCACACAGGCCGGGGCTGGGTTGGACATTACATCACAAAAGATCCTCAACCAAAAGAAGAAAGAAAAAAAAAAAGCCCAAACAGGAACTTCCTTTCTAATGATTCCCAATGATTTGTATTCCAAATATGAAACAATTGTATCAGGTTGATGGTAATGGAATGCACAAATAAGAATTTTGATACATGCACATTTTCTGCTTCCACTTTGTGGCCTGGAAACAGAAGAACTTCAACTTCAAGCACCAACAACAGAAGAACCCAAGGGTTTGTTCATTATGACTTTCACATTTTTCTGGCAGGAGTAAACTGCTCAACATTTCGCAAAAGCATTCAACATTTAGGAACGTTCATTAAAAACATTTCAACCCATTATTATGTGAAGAATATCGAGATTATCACCTAAATACACAGTCCAACGTCAGCATCATGAAAATATTTGTTGTCATATGCAACACTTTTAATGGTTTTGCTAACATGCCTGCTGCAGTTAGTCATGAAGAGTTTCAAAAGGGGATGTTTTCCTTTAAGCTGAGATGGATAAAATGTATAATTAAAGAACGTGTTTGCACACTTCTTCAACAAAGCTCGAGGTAAAACATCCCGTGGCTGGCTTTGGACCCAGAAGCAGCAGCCCTGCAATATTTCCTCACTCTGAAACAACAAATATGGAGGCTTAATAATGGAATACGGAGCTCTCCACTATAATATCAGCCAGCTCTCCTAACCGCCACAGAGGCTGGGGGGTTGGCTGGTTGGTGGGGGAGGTGAAGCAGAGCAAATAAACCAAAAGCTCAGGCCTTCTCAACGCTAAACACATGCGTTCTAAAAAGACAATTAACTAGGTAAAAAAAAAAAACAAAAAAAAAAAAAAAAAACTACAAATGTGGCAAATAGTTGACTTTGAAACCGACTGTGTTGCCAAAGACAGATTCACATCATGTAGCGAAACACCACGACGAGGCCGCACTGAACCTTACACCCCTTCCGTCACTGCACAGATAAAGTAGAAAAATAAGGGTATAGCGATGCATGCTGTGTGCTGGGAAAGGACTGAACGTTAGCGCACACGCAGCGGAAGAACATCCACCAAGTTAGCCAAGGGCTAGCAACATTTGTTGCCCCTGCTGCTGTGCTAGATGCAGTTAGCAGCTAGGCTAAGAGTCGTCGAGAAAGACCCAACAGCAGATCGGGTCAATGATTCTTTCCTAAAACTCCGACATATTGAACACCTAAAGAACATTTAACACCCTGTCGTCAAGACCCAGGGACATTAAATGCTACTTTGGGAGCCTTCTTAACGTTTAACCTGCGTCGCCTGTTTGTGAACTAGCAAACAAAATAAACACGATACACATCCAACATCCTAAAGCTTTACATTAATAATACAAAGATATAAACAGGGGAGCCACTGTTAACCAAACGCTGTTTGGACTCTGTAATGGTGTAATGCCTCGTCCCTTTGTGGAAACAGTGAGGAAACTCACTGAAAAAAAATGCAATATTATAATATAAGTTTGTACTAATTTTGAGTTTTACTGGCTGTAAATTCAAACACGGACAATTCGCTCGACTAACACTGCTCATTTTGATTTTAGGTTTGGAAAAAAAAAAACACAAACATATTTTAACCAAAAATGTCTAAAGGCATAAAAGTTGTATAATTTGAATGTGACGTCCGTACCGCGATTGCTCAAAATATTTAAACGCTGAGTATTTGGAAAAACTGGCAAAAAGAATTAATTTGTGACGATGGAAGCAAACTAGAAAACAACACGAGGGACTGATCAAACAGCCAAGAGAGGACCATTCCAGTCACAGCCCAAAGCGCCCCTGGAAGGCATAACATCTATTTTACTTCCCATTTCAGCTGGCTAAACACTCCACATTAATATAGAAATACTCGAGAAATGCTCGACATACTGCGAAGACAAGCAACTTGCTTGAAGAAACTTCAGTGGACGCAGGTTATTTGCTTGCTAAGTTGGTTAGCCGTGTAGTCATGGCACAGAAAACATGGTTGATTTGTTTCAGATCTTGCTAAAAACTATTGTATGTACATTCAGATATTACATATTCAAAGTGCTTACCTAAAGAGTCATTCCAAATTCCTTAAAATCAAGGCAACGATAGTGTACTATGGAAGTCCTTGGAGTATCCCAACATTAATTCCAATTAGACCAGTAGGCCTGGATATCCGCCTCGGAGTCTCCTGTATCCTTTGCCCTTACAAGTAGCTCCCTCTTCAAGGGTAAGAAACAAAGTTCTCAGTATCTCCCAAAAAATGTCGGAAAGTTAAATCCCCTGTCTTGTTCGGGTGCGCTACATCCATTGGTGTCTTTTATAAATCCCCGGTGAACAATTCCAATAATGTTAGTGTCTTGTATATTTACAGTTGCTGTTTATTATGGGGTATACACTGCTGTATGTGATACGGGGCTCCGATTCTGTGTCGGGTCCTTACGCTCACCGAAGCGCCCATCCCCCTCCTCGCCGGCATTCACCACAGGCACCATCGAAACTGACACACAATCAAGCCACGGGGCTTCCCAGGCGGCCGTGCAAGGGCATGCTGTTTGGGCGGCCCTTCCAGATGGCCCGCCTCTTGCCATTGATTCGACAGTAATATGCGGCTCATTTGTTTTACCCGAAATACCTTGAAGCCATTGGCGAATGAAGCTGTCGGTTACTTATTTCCATTTGCGGAGTAAAATAGGGCGAGTACGGCTTCAGTGAGGAACTTGTTTTCTCTTGTATTAGAGTGGTGAAGCACACGGAGAGGAGCATGAGTAACTGGATTCGCAAGGCAGATTTCTGCTCAGCAAAGGATTTATATCTACCACGATATGGGACGTTTTCTTTATAAAAATAACATTCCAATGGAGCTAACTTCATTTCTATAGTGGGATTACTTCTTTTTGTTGATAAGATATATTTCTTTTGGAAGGATCGCTCTCGTTGATACATAATGGTAATGGTTAGCCATACGGGGTCTCTTGGGCTCAGTTTCAGGGCTACAAGAGGCAGGGTTCGCCCACTAGGTCAGCCCCACCTACCGGTTTGTCAGTTCAACGGAGTCTATTACATGTGGCGTTGTGTGCGTTTATTGAGTGGCTGGACGATGAAAGTGGCCATCTTTCCTGTTTTGGACTCTCGTTTGTAACCCCGTTGCAGAAATAAACAGGACGGAAACGAGTGGCTCAGTGAGACTTTAGAGGGATTTTCTGAGGTTGGCCGAGGAACACGGTGTCCTTCGGCTCTAAATTACAGAAAAGGAGCTTTAAAGTGTTCCATCTTACATACTCGCACACTGTAGAAAGAAAGGCGACACAATAACCAGACCACCGAACCGACGCCCGTCAAAACTTATCAGCAGTCTTATGTAAATCGTCGTGGTGACGCGATTGGATTTTTGTCATGTCATGAGACTCGGAGACAGCTTCGGATTGGACACGCTGAAAAATGCCGACGTCATTTGTTGCAGAGGCGTTGGCTGTACAGTGAAACTGTCACGTGTCGTCAGCGCATTGAACCGAGCCTGGCTGCAGAATCTGTGATCAGATTGAACAGCGAAGAACCGGACCGGTGTCGTTGACGTGCAAATTGAAACGTGCTTTACATAAATAAAGCCGTTTACCGGTGACACAGGGAGGACAAAGACTTTCAAGTCAACGCTTTTCTGAATTTAAGGTCTCGAGTGTATATGTAATTGCCTTTTTTCATACAAATTCAAAAAAAAAAAGAATAAAAAAAAACTAACAACACTCCTAACACAACCGGCCTGTTGCAGGAAGGGGTGGGGGAAAAAAAAACAAAAAATCTGGCACTGCAACATAGTTATTTCCTTCCCACAATCTTTCCATCCCCGCAATGCCAATGGCTCATCAGTGTAGTCTATGGGTGTAAAATAAGCACAAAGTCCAGAGTTGCTGTAATGTTGAGGTGTTTTAATGATCACCTGTCTGACACAACAAAGCTATGAATAGTACACCAAATGTCTGTCAACTTTATCATTCATATTGTAACATTTTGTATCTCATGCATTTTAACACTGCAGAACAAACATTGTAGTTTCAAAGTACATTGTGACACTATAATCAACAACATGGGCCTGGCAACCCATAAATTATTTTTTTATGCCCCACAAATACACTTTTTTTTCCCCCACCCCCCCCAAGAACCTAAACACACCATTCATGGCAGCAGTATTTAGAGCAAGTCCAAATGTTTGCAGGGTAAGCTTTGGTGCCAGGTTGTGGCTTCTTTAAACGTTGAGCTGGAGTGGGAGGTGGAAAACAGAATGGAAGATTTACTTCTTATTTTGATAAAAATGGCACATCACATGGCCATGAAAAAAAAAAAAAAAACCCAAAACATGTACACAACCATAACACCAGAAATGATATTAACAAGGAACTTCAGCTGTACACAAACACCACCATTAAAATCTTCATGTGAACATCCCCATCAGTTACTTTGTATTAAACTGTTACCATTTGAGGGAGAAAAATGAACCAAAGGAACCAACTGTTTTGCTAGTAGGTGGTCTCCCAGGAATGTCTGATTAAGCAGCTGAGGGGAAAAGTGACCGAAAGAGGAATGGAGCTGGGGGAGGAGGTGTTTTCTGTTTATTGTTTTTTTTATTTATTTATTTATTTTTTTTACATTTTTTTAAATTATTATTCTTAAAGGTTTTTAGCTCATGCTTGACTGCAGTTCTCCTGCTGCTAAGAAAGGCTGCCCCCTCCTGGTGGTTGTGTGCCACTGCAGATACTTGTCTCCAAACAACTCAAAGCAGCTTCAGACTGCCGGTGACGTTGTTCACCATCTCTTCTGCTCCCATGATGGCCAGGACTGTGCGGGAGCCGGACTCCACCTGCAGAGACCGTTGTTACTCCAACATGTACGCGGACAGACGCGCTGCGATGTTTACACGACTTTTTTTTTTAGACTGTGTTCTATCAGTATGACAATCAACATCACAATTCTATGTTGATGATTAAATCAAATCAGATGGTAATGACAGCGTATGCTTGTCCGACAGATATTTCGTGCTAAGTGTATGACGAGCTGATAGCGTATGCTGATCTACCTGGGTGAGACCTGCATCCTGGACCAGGTAGGTGGGCAGGTTGAGGCTCAGGGCCAGGGCCTGCAGCTCCAGCAGGTGGGCCACGTTAGTGCCTTGGAGCACCACCTTCTTGGCCCTGTATGAACACCAAACTCACTTAGAATTTCACCAAGAACACTTTTGCAATTGTTAAATAAAATGACACTTTAAACACAAGTCTGCTGCTGATGTTTATTTCCATCTTTTGCAAACCAAACCAACGTGGGGAGCCAAAAGTCACGGTGGCACGGGGGAAACAGAAATGACGGGTAGAGAATCACAAAAACATATTAATGCTATCCTGACAGAAAAAAAAGACAGCTTTTACAGAAAGATCCGAACCCTGCATCGTACGAGTTACAAGCTAATTATCTCAAAGCACAAAAAGAACGAAACAAATATTAACGGGATGAAAAAAATCTATGAAGTTGTGGTTTTAAATAAGCCACGATCTGCATGGGTCTTACCCGCTCTGGTCCCACTTCCAGGCCATCTCCCGCCAGCTGTTCTTCTCTTGTAGAGCCTGGTACAAACCCACCGCCGCATGGCCCACCTGGGCAGCAATCTGCACACAATCAGCACCGACTTCAGTAGCTCCCAAACACAAAACCACCACGGGGAACAACATTTAACCAATACTGAGCACAGCTCTCAGCACTGTATGTTTGTGTGGAAAAAATGCCAATTGAAAGTACACACCGACAAAAAAGCTCTTTTTATCCTCAATAAAAAGAGCATTTTTTGCCCTCATCTTTATGTAATAAATAATTTCCGGCTGGAATCTGTGCTGTGGAGACTTAATGTTAGACTCAAACCATTTCAGAGCTCAGAAACAGCCATTTTAGTCAGCTCAACTGGCAGAAGGTGTGCTTTCTTTTCATCATTACCTTTCCAACACCCATGCCGAGGTCCATGTTGACCACAAACACCATCTTGAACAAGAGGTCCTCGTCCCCCTCCTCCTGTGTGTTAGACCAAAGACAGACACACACTCAGATTTGGTTTTGGACAAACTCTACTGGGTCTAACGTACCAATGTGTACCTGCAGGGGACTAAGGCTAGCTTATGGGCACCTCATTCTCCAGTTTGTTGAAGTAGTACATGGCCGCCTCCTCAGCCGACACGTTCCGAGTGTGCAGTAGTGCCTGGAGCGAGGAGGAGGAATAAGAAAGATCAGAAAAAACTGTACGTAGCTATTATTCGGCGAAGTCCGCACGTCAGCAGTGCTACCCCACCTGTTTTGCTGCCTCCTCAGGGATGTCCAGCTCTCTGAGCTGCTGCAGGAACACAGGGTTGACCTCCTGGGAAGCCCATTGTGATCCAGTGTCCTCTGATGGCTCCATCATTAACTGCAGAAACAGAGTTCTAGTGTGAACAGCTGCGCAAATTGACTGGAATGTCTTCCCTATGCTATGTGGAGGGGTATCTGAAAATTGTCCACATCTGCTTGAAAGGGCTAATAAGCGTCAATCTGTTCATCACTGATGGAACGTTTTATCTAAAATATAATTGCCAGTTGACGAAATCAATAATTAACGGTCAACTGCGTGACGTCTTAAAGACAAGTTAAAAACATGTTATGAGTAAACGCTAATATAGTCTCCCTAATAAAGCGTTGTGAATTGACTTTTAAAATGTGAACGGGATGTTCAGGACACTTCCAATGAATGGAAGCGTTAAGCACGAAGCTAGCTCCTGTAGGCTACATTAGGTTAGCTGCAGCGCTTTGCGCACTTAGCCCCTGTTCGCTCACAACTTGAAGTTAGCGCCAGTAACATTTTAGTTTTCACGTTTACGTTTGCTAGCCTCTGTTTATACCTTTTCAGGATATTTCTCACAACGCTTTTTCCTAACAAGTAGCTAAATAGCAATTTTTCTTGAGAGCTAGCACTAGCCTGAGGCAGAACATAGCCTAGCTAATGGCCTGTTGTTACCTGTTTATCACAGCTTGCTCTACAGCAACAGCAGCGCTGATTAAGTTTCCCCGAAGCTTTAATATTACACAACACACATAAAAATGAAGTTATTTATAAAATCGCTTTCGATGACGCTCTCTCCGTGTTCTGTGTTATTTTACTCCATTCTTCCATTTTGAGGCCTTTAGTCTCTGCGTATCGTATGCTGCCCCCTGGCGGATGGAGTGATATTCTCATAATGACGTCAGAAGCTTCCACGGATTTTCCTGGACAATTCAAATAAATAAATTGAGTAAATAAAAAAATGAAATGCTTTCATCAAGATTTTTGTCTCTTTTTATCCCGAGTGTTTTATGTCCACGTCTGCATTAATCTTGTAGATAAATTAGATTTGACTCATTACCCTGCATTATTCTAATAAGTGAAATACACCAAAAACAGAATTATGAGGAAGATCATAGCAGACAACACACATCCCTTGAAATCCTCATTTGAGCTGCTTCCTTATTATCAACAAACGAGATAACGTTTTCTTTCATACCTCAAGCAGTTAAATCATTAAACAGTTAAAAGGTATCATAGATTATCAAGTGATGTTAATGCCGTTGCATATGTTTGTGTATGTGTGTGTCCCTTTAGGGGACAAAAATACCAATATCAATCAAAACACATTTTCCACACTGCTCCTGTAAACGACTGACAGTGTCACAAGCTATGATCTGGGTAGCCATAATGCAAGTGACTGTTGATGCTATGTGTTTAAAATGTGAGCTTATTGAGTCCAAGACAGAGTATCAAACTCATTTCATTTTGGGCCACATTTACATCATGAATGTCCTCATGGGGCCAGTTGTGAGAGAATATAGAGATAAAACTACTTATTAATAAATTAAGATATAGCTTTCTATGGATTCAGTTGGTAAATGTTAATAAATAATTTATAACATCTTCTCACATTTATTTGATCTTGTCCACAAAAAAACACCCTGATTTTACTTTATTGATAAAGTAATATTCAAGGACACAACTGTTATCTTGAGCCTGTATTTATCGTGTGGCCCTCCGTGCCTCAGAAAGCCACGAAAACTGATATGGTGGGCTGCTTTTGGCCCGCGGGTCTCGAGTTTGACACATTTGCATAGAAGATTCAATCAGCAGGGCTTAAAAAAAGAAGCAAAATTACAATTATGACCCCAAAAAAAGCTCAAAAACACTGTAAAGTATTGACACACTGCATGGGGATGGTGATTTCTTAATAAAAGCCAATTAAACAATTTAATAATCGCTTAGTTGTTTCTTAGCACGAATAGGTAAATGTGAAACACAAAAAAGGAGACGATTCGCCACGGAGAACAAGGTTGTCCCTCCTCGGCCTCCGTTACGAGATTTAGGAACTCCAGATTTGTCTTTGATACGGCAGAAACCCGACCCGGGTCCATTGGACCGAACTGTGGCCAGGACTGATGGCTCGTCGGCATCGACTTCGTTCGGCGGTTTGATAAAAAGGGTAAATATTCGCTTGTACGTAACAGGGGTGACTGGAAATGAGCGTCAGATGTGTCCCTGTGATTAGCAGCGGCTGCAATGGGGCCGCCGCTTCCAGCCGATAATCTGCTGCTCACCTTAACATGCGCGAGAAGGAAACACATTATTCGCGTTCAAATTACAAACGCGCTTTTCTCGGTGTGCTGCGTCGGGTGTTAGCACAGGCATATCACGGACAGCGTGGAACTGAAGTACATCAAGTTATTAGATTACTAATAATGATGCCCTTCTTCTTGGAAGTGGGAGTTTTAGTGAATGTTGCTTTTGTTCCTGCGTGTTCACAGATAATCCATTATCGCGATAACTACTACCTTGTATCTAATGTCTCTTTAAAGCACGCAGCGATGCCAAGAGGCCCGCTATTTTAAAGTTTGCTTTAAAAAGAACTGTCGCGAACACTAGATGGCGCTGTTCGCTTATTACTACACGTTGAGCTTTGCTGGAACTGGGAGGAAACCTGAAAAGAAGACACTTCCGGCGGTGTCGAGGTATTTTGTCCTCGTGTTGTTCCCATTGGTTTGAAGGAGCACGCGCCTTTTATTTTCACATTAAATACAGACGTGTCATGTGCCGTGAAGCAAACTAATAGAAAACAGAACTAAATAACAAACAAGAGCACTAAAACACAAAGACAAGATTCAACACACCGCCTCAGTCTGTCAATGTTTCCACCCAAACACATTTTTAGTATACCAAACACACAAACATGTCATACTCCCTATACTTAATCTTGGTTGTTGGTTATTCAGTGTATCTGCAACCATTTCATTAGCTTCCTCTTTCTGATGTACAAGTTCCCAAAGTGTCATCACTGTATGTATGTATAAAGTTCTCACTGGCACCTTTTTTAAAACACGGTTCTTTATTATGCATGCTTGGTAGATATCTGAAAACAAATAGGTATAGAAGATTTCAAAAAACACAAGCCGCCTGAATAGACACAGACCCTATGGCAAATAAGGTTGTCCAGTTTCATCCTGCTGATGTCAGAACCTCTTGATGTGGAGAAGCAGCAGCTCTACTCTGAGTCCCTGCTTGATGTCCGAGGTTCCGAAAGGGAGAGTACGGACGCCTTTGCGGGGGAAACTAATTTAGGCCGCTTGTATCCGTGACCTCATTCTTTTGGTCACTACCCAAAGTTTGTGACTGTTGGGATAGGGTGCAGTGTGGGATGGGTAGGGTGCAGTGTGGGATGGGTAGGG